>JAJEJO010050702.1:3904802-3938297 GCA_020662805.1 Glaucomys volans | reverse complement strand
TTTCTCCAGGCCCCACCAGTGCCAGCCTTGTAGAATCATCCAGAATCACCACAACATCCGCTAGCAGCCCATCAGGTATATGGGAGGGAGTCGTCCATGCGCTTACCATAGGAAAATTTAGTGTGCATGTGTGTCTCAGTTCTCTTTGATGAAATGAGGTGAAGAGTAGAAAGAGGCAGTAGTGAGTAATGAATTGGAGGCCAAAATACTTGGTCAAGACTTTCTCCGGTCGCAGTGTGTTAGCTGGATCAGATGGTCTTTCCATAGTGTCCCAGGATCCTGAGGTTCCCTGCATGTGACTATGGTCCATAATGTTTGTTGTTTCCCTGACCTGGAGATTCTGAAGTTCTGTGTCTATAGGGAAGACATCATTTCCTATGCTGGCTGAGCATAGAGTTGACTTAGAAACAATTCCATCAAATACCCATTGAGCATTGACCCTTGGGGAGAATGTTTGTATGTACGTATTTTTTTTTTATTTACTTATTGATTCATTGTACGTATTTTTGAAAACCTCAGTTGGTTCTCATGTTTGGCATTCAGTCAGATCCACTATCTCAAATAAAAATGAATTTTAAAAAGTAGATACTAAGCCATCATAATTGCAAGCAAACATAATTCTTCTCACTGAAGTGTTCTAAGCTGTGCAAATATTATGTTGAAGTTTGGAATTATTGAAACAGAAACAGAGACGTATGTCGAAAACATGAAAGCTGTTTTACAAACTGATCAGCATCATCTGGACTAATTAATCAAAGATCTTGATATTATTCCTTGTTTGTATTGAAAGGTACTCCTGGATCATCAGTCGGCACAACCACCAGAGCCTCAAGCAATGGAGTGACATCAACTGGAGGGAATTCAGGTGAGTAGAGGATGAGTTCAGAGGTCCATATTTTTGTCCTGTTTGGAAAAAAACTAGCTGAGATAAATCTATGAACACCTAGTTGAATAACTGTCACTGGAGGCCCAGGTGCAGGTGAGTTCCACCAGGTTGGATGTGATGCATGAGCAGTTATGTTTCATGCTGTCCTGCAGCATATTCAGATCTATAAATCAGAGCCTAGTTGGGATTGCAACTAGTCCCCTAGTTGGACTAAGGGAAATTATGGACATCTTTTCCTTCATTTTCTAAATGTCTTCAAATTTGGAGTTTTGGAACAGAAAGAGGGAAGTATATATACCGAAGTGAAACATATTTTGAAGAGAGATCAGCATGATCCGTATGACTCAATCTAAAGACTTGATTTTATATTCTTACTCTTGAGTCTTTCAATTATTGATAGAATTTCCAGGAACAATATGCGTTCCCTAACACCATGCACCTGTTCTTGGTTCTAGGAACCACAGGAGTTTCTACAGGCCCCACCAGTGGCAGCCTTGCAGACTCAGTCAGAATCACCACAACATCCCCTAGCAGCAAATCAGGTAAGTTAGAGTCAGGAAAGGTTGGAAATTTATTCACATGGGATAGATATGACAAATAGCATTGTAGTTTAGGCAGGAATAGATAATTTGTGACCTTTGCCATACAGTAGCAGGAAGAAGATCAGTGGATTGCTGAATATTGAATATCTACATACTCTATTTAACAGAGTCAAGAAATTTAAATTACAGTTGTGTTTTAGGTTACATACATCTATTATCTTAACAGAGAAAGCAAGCACACTTGATGTCACTTTCATATAAGAAGCAATTTTTGTCTCTTTTTAAAAGGACATTAATTTTTTCTTGATGAATATCAGGCACATTTTGACTTTTATCTGGTACTACCTTTGGTGCTCGGGGTGGTAGTACCCCTAGTGAAGTGGACACTGAATCTAAAGTTTCTGGTAAGAACTACCAGACTGGACATAAAACCTCAGTGCTTTCCACCCATGGCAACCTGCAGCAGATGCTGGTCTGTAAATCAAACTCTAAGTGGGTTTAGGAGTCAGGACTTAGGAGAGGTGGAGGGATAGTCTTTCCCTTTTCTACCCTGACACTCCTAAGTCCTAATAATGGCAGGAGTCATGTGCACTGCCCCGCCTCCAGACTTGTTTTGGTTTCAGGGACCACAGGAGAGTCTGCAGGCTCCACCACTGCTAGCCCTGGAACCTCAACTACAGAAGCTACAACCTCTACTAGCAGCAGATCAGGTATGAAATGGGAAAAATCCAATGGATTGTGAGTATACCCCATTATCTTTACCTAATATTTGGTAGCATGGTGATAACTAAGAGATTGGACTTAGGGAGTTCAACTCTACCAATAGTATTGCAGGTAGCGGTGGAACATCTAGACTACATATTATTTCTGTAATTTTGCACAAAAATTAGAATCTCTGTGTGCCCTCATAACCATAATGATTTCAGGACTCCTGTCAGAACTTCAGATGCCACATATGTGGAGTAGACTCATGATTTGCAATTCTTGTGCAGAGTAGAATCTACTAAAGATATTTTTGGAATAAAGTGTCCCTAACAGGTTATAGAATCTGGGGCACTTGCAGAAGGGGTCAAGCATAAATATTTTATAATGCGTCATAGATATTTCCAATGCGAACCTGGATCAAGAAGAAGTAGCTCACATTTTAGAATATTGAAAAGTAAATGATAATCAAGGATATTAGTATTTAAGAATAAATATGAAGATACAGAAATTCTAAGGATTGGACAAGATTTTATGATCTAATTTCAGAAGCACTAAATTGAAAAAGGAGAGGTGTCAATGAATGTATGAAAAATATCTGAAAATAGAGTAGTATGATGTATTCAATTTAATCAAAGATCCTGATACACATTTATCCTTTCCTTTAAAGGCAATACTAGGGTAACAACCAGAGCCTCAAGCAGTGAAGTGACATCACCTACAGGGCACTCAGGTGGGTGAACAATGTTTTGTAGAGGCCCTGGCTTTTATTTAAATGGAGAGCCATTCATCAGGACCCTGCTCATTTTAAAGCAATATAGTGGATACAAATACATGAAGACCTTTTGTGGTACAAGGCAAATAAAGATGTGTTTTTTTTTAAGTGCAATAACTAAATCAAAATCTTTAAGGAAATAACATTAGCAGTAATTTAATAAAATCTGGTGAGGAAACACTGGACTAATTTATTCTATTCCCTATCCTAGGAGTGATTGGACAGTTAGATCACTCATGATTATAAAGTTCAGGTAGACTTTAGATGAGAAGTTCCTTTGATGTTCTTCTCAGGTTCTTCTGGAGCTTCAGTTCCCATCACCTCCCCAGCTGGAAGTGTAGGCACCACAGTAGGCCTGAGCCCCAGCTCCACTAGTCCAGGGGCCACATCAGGTAAGCCCAATTCAGAAAAAGAATACTTCTCTATCCAAGCAGTTTCTTTCAGGCAATGCTGCTCAGGCAATATTTTCCTAAATAAAATGAGATTTAGGTGTATTCCTTACATGTAATTAAAATGTAAAATCTTTAGTCTTCTCACAAGTTACTTTCTTGTTGTATCTTGTTATAATTATATGTTCCCACTGCCATCATAATTGGTAGTATACATGCATGTTTTTTTTACCAGACATTCTTTTCTTTTTTAAACCTTTGTCAGAGGGAGCTGGAGTATCACCAAGTGTGACCACCACAACTGACAATAGGAACACAACTGACAAAGACTTTCGAGGAGGTAAGGCAAAGCAAGGAGTCAAAATTTCTCTCTTCCTCAGCATATTTCCAGTCTTCTGTTTCAGCTCTGCAGTAACTTTACCCTGACTATAACCTGAGAGAACAGGGTCTGAGTGTCAGAGTTATCTAACTCAACAGGATGAGTTTAAAAAAAATTCACAATTAATTTTTTTAGTCAGCTTTTCTGGTACTGTGACTAAAGGACCCAACCAGCACAATTGTATGGGGAGGAAAAGTTCATTTTAGGGCTAACAGTTTTAGAGGTCTTAGTCCATAGAAGTTTGGTCCCAATCCTTGGGGCTTGAGATGAGGCTGGACATTATGGTGGAGTATGTGGCAGAGGGAAGCAGTTCACATGAGATCAGGAAGCAGAGAAAGACTCCCCTTGCCAGATACAAATATATACCCCCAAGCCAGGCCTCGATTCCCATCTTCTCCACCCACACCCTACCAATTCAGTTACCACTCAGTTAATCCCTACTAGGGGATTAATCCCTTTTAGGAGATTGGTTTAAGACTCTTTTACAACCTAATCATTTTCCTCTTACCCATCTTGCACTGCTCACTTGTGAGCTTTTGGGGGCAACACTTCTAAACCATAATATTAATATATTAATAAAATTATTGTGTGTTTACATGGCACACTAACATTTCTAAATAATGCCCAGATATGTACTTTGTAATTTAGTTAACATTAATACCATGGTGGTTATGTGTCATTCCCATGAGATGAGGAAATTATTAAAGTCTCCAAGCTGGAAAAAGCAGGAGTAGAACTCCAACTCCTAAGCCTCATGGGCAATTGCTGGCTTCCCTGTTGTAGTTTGGATGTGTGTAGAAGAACTCATGTCCAATAAAAGTCAACCTGTGTACGGTAGCATTAAATCAGATCTGTGAGTCAATTAATTAGAGACAACAATTCCATCTTCAAACTCCCTTCATGGCAAAATAGAGAAGAATTGAATAACTGGATACTGTAGCCTAACCAAGTTGAGATGTCAGAAAACTATCAAACATATATTTATCTGTGCATTGTTTTCCTTATTTTCTTCCTTGTCATGATTTCTAAAACAAAGAGTTTGTGTTTGGTGTTGGAAAAAAATAAAATAAAATTGAGGAGATTGTACTTGTCCTTGCCCATAGTTGACTAAATTTTTTCTATTAAATTAAAAAAAAATTGGTGCAAATTTTACAGTGTTTCATTATCTTACATTCATGTAACATAATTTGATCAGTTTTCCTTCCTCCCTCCTGCTCGTCCCTTTCCTCTACACTTGTACATTCGTGCATCCTCTTTTTTTTTTCTTTTCTTTTCTTCCCCCTCCCCCTAGCTTGTACATGTAAGAGAAAACATAAGAATCCATCTTTCTGAGTCTGGATTATTTTGCTTAAGATGATGTTCTCCAAATAACATGCATCTTTGACTAAATTTTAGCTATTTTTAGTTTCATGAAAAAAATATTATTGACATTCTTTTTTTTAAATATATTTTTTAGTTGTAGGTAGACACAATACCTTTATTATTTTTTTTTAATATGTGGTGCTGAGGGCCTCATGCATTCTAGGTGAGCACACTACCACTGAGCCACAACTCTAGCCCTATTATTGACATTCTTAAGCATAGATAATTTGATTGAAAAAGAAAACAGACCAGACCACTTATGCAAACTATAATTTTAATGACCTCTGAACTGTCTTCTCAAACGCATCTCATTTGGTTGAGATTTCCTTTCCCTAGCTCACCTTTCACTGATGTAATGATACTCAAAGTGTGGTTCCTGGACCAGCCGCATCTACGTTTCCTGGGAACTTGGTAGAACTGCTTATTTTTAGACCCACCTTCCCAGAGGGGGATGTTGTTGGAGTGAAGCCCAGCAGTTAGCATGCTATCAAGATTTTTAGGCAATTATTGTTCATTAAAGTAGAGAACCACCTCTCTGCTATTTCTTCTCTTTCCCAACTTCCCTCCATTACACTCTAGTTAATACTATGACAGAACAACAACAACAACAACAAACAAAACCCCACAACAGTCATCCTGTCTCTACTTAAAAGTTTTCTGAGTTTGCTTAATATAGGTAGAAATTCCTTTATATACCATTAAAGCCATTTCTTTAGTATAAGCATCAACTTCTCTTCAGACATTTATTAAGTATTCCATGGACTAATTGATTTTTTCCTATACTTATTTTTGTTCAGTAATTTTCTTTTTTTGTATTCTGGGGGTTGAACCCAAGGACTTTCTCATGCTAAGCACACATCAACCACTGAGCTATACCTTCAAACCCAGCAATTTTCTTAATTTAATATGCGTGACAGTTTTTTTTAGAATAAGCTATTGTTTACATTAAAATTACCATGTGGAAAGATAATCTACATGAAGCAGCAAAATTAAGAAACTAATTAATTTTGATTAGATCATTAGACTGAAACAAATGTTAGGGTGATAATAATCTAGTGTGAATTTATTACTGAATCAGAAATACTTGAGAGGTAATGATAAGTAAATCAGTTGTCTTTTGATTTTCAGTCACCATGGGCAGTAGCTTGAAAAAAGTCCACTCAAAATTTGATCCATAAATGGGTACCATCCAGAACTACTTGTTACATGTCCATGATATGATGAGAAGTGAAATACAATAGTCGGGCAAGGTGACACATACCTGTAATCCTAGCCTCAGAAGGCAGTGGCCCGAGGATTGCAAGTTAATTTCAGCAATTTAGTAAGACGCTGTCTCAAAATAAAAAAGAGACTGGGGATGTTACTCAGTGGTAAAGTGCTCCTGTGTTCAATCCCTGGTATCCCCTACAAAAGAAGTAAAATAGAGATCTAGCATTTATAAACATAACATTTTGGCACAGTGACCTTATGTCTGTTGAATAAAGGTTTGTGTTTTATATGGTGTATTTTTGAAAATTTTATGACTCAGTTAATTTGATGGCATTTTTCAAAGCATCCACTAGGACAGACTGGAAATTTTTCAAATTAGTCTTTGTCACAGATTATTTGAGAAGCAGAGAATATATTCTGGCACTAGGCTGTGTGAATTTGGTTCTGAATTATTGTCAGCCATTGCATGGAGCTGGAGCAAATCATTAAACCTTGTCTGATAAATGGGAAGAATAATATTACCTGTCTCAGAGAGCTTTTATAAAGTTAAATAAATTGATTTATGTCTAGGGCAATTTGAAAAAAAAAATACTTTTTCATCAGTAGGAACAGGAGGCCCTATTGCACCAACACCTAGTGGAGAGGAGGACAGCAAAACCAGGGAACCCAGCACAGGAGCTACAAGCCCAGGGAGATCAGGTAAGTCAGGATGTGCACTTAGTGCTTATTATTAGGCACAAATATCAAACCAGTAGGCTTGGAAAATGTACAAGAAAATCAAAATTTTGTCTTGAATCTTCCAATCTCCTGGAGGAAATAGCATATGTTGCAAGCACTGCTACTGTGTTTATCAGGTACAACAGGAGCATCCCTGGGAGTGACCTCAGGAGCAGGCCAGGGGAGTACAACTGTACCATCAGGTACTGGGACCACCGGCACTGGAAGCCCAGCAGGTAAGGCAAGCCTCCTTAGGGATTGTGGTGGGGTCCGACACAAACTTTGGCAGTTCCAGGGCATGATGATGAGATTGAGGAATGAGAATTAAGTACAATGTTGTAGGACTTAGTGACATGAATAAAATCATAAAATGTGAAGGAGTGTTCTCTTCATAATTATCCATATGTCTGAAGTGCCATTCTTCTTCTTAGCAACAAGGGGAGGAACTAATGCAGCCACCACTGTCTCTGCTGGAGAAAACACCTCTGGAAGGACAGGTACTGAAGATCATAAGCAGATGGAATCCAGGCAGTAGATGTGAGAGCTGTTTGCTCACAACCTAGTCAGACACGGTTTTCTGGGGAATCTAAACATTGTTATTTATGCGATGCCAAGTGTCCAAAAGTTCAATTAATATACCAAACAAATATTTGTATATACCCATTATTTTCTTTACTGCTTTGTAGGACAAGAACAAGGCAATATACATTTTCACCCTCAATTTCATTTTGAAAATAGAGAAATTAATATTTAAAGGAATTTAATAAATAAATAATAATCAAGACAAAAATAAAGTGGGGGAAATGTGTGAACTGGATCATAAGTGGATGGTACTAAGAGCCAAGATCATTAAATGTTGAATCCTGAATTTTGTACACAATTACTGCATTTTATTTAAAAAAATGGAGTCAGTATACATGAGGTTATCTGATTTACCATTTACCATGACCAAGGATTTAACATGTCAAAATGGCAAGTGGAAGTCAGGACACTCTTGAAAGAGCATTATGGTTTTACATTTTCTTAAGCTAATAGCTTTTTATCCCTGATAAATATCAGATATCAATAGGGTATCATCTGGAGCAACACCTGGGGCATCATCAGGAGCAACCCCTGGCAGTCCTCCTGGAGAAGCAAGCACTGGAGCTACAGATTCTGGTAAGATAAACCAGACTGGACATGATGCCTTAACAACTCCAATACTTGCCTGCTCTACAACCCCAGAACATGCTGATCTAAAATATCAGACTCAAGATGCAATTAGAAGCCAGGTGGAGTGGTGCACACATATAACCCCAGCTGCTTGGGAGGTTTATGCAGGAAGACCACAACAGCCTCAGAAACTTAGTGAGGCTGTAAGCAACCTAGTGATATTCTGTCTATAAATAAAAAACAAAAAGGGCTGGGGATGTGGCTCAGTGATTGAGTGCCCTTGGGTTCAATCCCTCGTAACAACAACAACAACAACAACAACAACAACAACAAAAAATGCAATTAGATTGTTGGCCTACGGAAAGTTGGAGGGATAGTGTCCTTCACTTTCTTTGTTTGGAAATCCCAAAATACTCATAGTAATGGCAGGAGTAATAGGCATGCTCAGTGTACCCCCTCCAAACCTATTCTTGGTTTTAGGGACCACAGGAGTATCTATAGGCTCCATTACTTTGAGCCCTGGAGCCTCAGTTGGACCAGTCACAACAGCTGCTAGCAGCAAATCAGGTAAGGTAGACAAGGAATCTATGAGTGTGAGAGGATTACTGGAATATTTTTGTCTGTTCCCTTTATTTACAGTATAGTAAAGAAATGTTGGACTAGTGTAAGACTGGAGTAGGGGAATCCAATTCTTGACTGTTAGTATTACAGGTAGTAACGGGAAAGCTGGATTAGAATTATTTCTATAACATTGCAATTCATAATAACGCTCTGAATATATTTATGGCTATAATGATTCCAGCAATTCCCTTAAGCTTCTTTTTTCGATTAATTATTATTGCATTGTAATTACACATGATAGTGGGATAAATTATGATAGACTTGTACATGATGTAACCTAATTTGGTCAGTTTCACTCCCCAGTTCCTCCCCATACCCTCCTCTACTCCTTCCTCCTGGTCCCTTTCCTCTACTTGACTGGTCTCCTTTCTAACTTCACAACTTTCTCCCCACATTTTCTTCCCCATTTTTCTCTCTAGCTTCCACATATGAGAGAAAACATACAACCCTGACTTTTCAAGTCTAGCTTATTTCACTTAACATATTCTCTCAAGTTCCATCCATTTCTCCGAAAATGACATCTCATTCTTTATAACTGATGAAAATTCACTGTGTATATAGACCACATTTTCTTCATCCATTCATCTGTTACTGGACACCTACAGTGGTTGCATAACTTCTTTAACTTCTGAGGCTATGAGTCTAACATGTGGTTTTGGTTTTCAATCCTAGCTACAAAGGAGAAGTGAGAGAATTTTTAAATATAACTGCTGGGACAGACCCATCAAATCTGTCCCCTGGAAGAAGCTCCCAAGCATACATAATTTTTTAAACCTCACCATTGATCTCGTATCTGTAGTCTGGATTGAATGTTGCTTTATCTTAGCTGGGTTAGCCTAGCTTCAAATATCTGAATATTACACAAGAAGATAAAAGCAATCCTATTAATGAAGAAAAGTAAATAAATACTCTGAGGAATTCTAAGAATCATATAGGATTCTTATTTTCAGCATTTATAAAGACTGAACCTGAAATGACAAAGTCTAAACAAATATATTTTAAGATATTTTGAAAGCAGAAAATAGTATGATTAATTCCCCTAATCAAAGAGCAAGATACATTCATTTTTAATTTTGAAAGGGAGTACTGCACCATTAGTTGTTTAAACAACCAGAGCCCCAGAGATCCTACCTTCAGGCAACTCAGGGGAGTAGAGGATATCATTCAGAGACCTTAGCTTTTGTGGAAAAAAAAAATCTTTCAATAGAAACCTGCTGATTTCACTTGATATTTATTATCAAATGAGTTCTAATTAAAGATGTAGAATGGTATATAAGTGACTAACATTGTCAAGAAATTTTGTTTTTCCTGATTCTTCCACACCCATTCAAATAAGCTACAGTGCTGATTGATCTCAATAATGTGTTGTGCTGTTCCAAAAGTGTGATTATCAGGTGTCACCTGTGAGTCTTTTGGAAATGCCACTGGAACCTGCAGTGACCTCAATGCTGGAGCATCTTTCCCTGGTTCTAGTTTATCTTGGAACTCAGCAGCCAAACCCAGGCTCCCCTGTCACTTTAGTCATGGTATATTGTGAGCTTAGTTGGGACCTGATATACCGAAGTGAATTTAACCATATCTATAATTCAGGACAGATGACCAAAGATAGTTTAAATCCTGGAGTCCCCTTAGAATAAAAACTCCTGAAATTTCTTCCAAGAGCAATTTTGTCAAAAACATCTATGTAGATTAGGGTTGCCAGAAAAAAAATATAGGGTGAGCATGTGACTCAGCAGTAAAGTATGTGCTTAGCATGCTAGATGACCTAGTTTTGATTCCCAGAGCTTAACAAAACAAAACAAAACAAGGTATCAGTTAAATTTGAATTTCACCTAAGTAAGGAATAATTTTTCAATATAAATATGTTCCATGGAATATCTGGAACATGGTGGTTTGTTGTTTATCTGGTGTTTGCATTTAACTGGGTGGTCTGTACTTTTATTTGCTAATTCTGGAAAGCCCATAGAGACCAAGCACCATTTTTTCTCTTCTAATAGTAACAACAGGAGGGAAAAATACAACTCCCACTGCTACTGCTGCTGAAAACACTTCTGGAACATCAGGTAGGCAAAGAGCAATATCAGAATAAATCCAGACAGGGGAAATGTGGTTTCTTAATATTTTGTCAAAGACAAGTTTCTGGGGAGTTTAGTCATTATAATCTGTGCAATATCAAAACTGTAGAATATCAGAAATACATCAAGAAATATTTGTTGTGTGGGTACTGGTTGCTATGGAGGAGATAGGAGAGGAATAGCCTAAGATACTTGATCTCACAGAACTTTATTTCTGAGTAGGAGGAATTGATATTTCTAATATACAAAAGATGAAAACCAAGCAATGCAGAAGATACTCAAAGTTGAAGAATCATTAAATGACAAGTGACCTGTTTCATTGGGGTTAAAATAACAGAATTATTTTATTTTGAAAAGTATCTATTATCATCAGTGCATTATGGGACAAAATGCCTTAACTTGAACAAAACCTCACAACCCAGGAAAGCAGGGTGAATTTTTAGGGATATATTCGATTTCTATGGAATAAGGGACAGTCAATATTTCAGTTGCTAGGCAGTAGAATTAAAAAAAAAAATCTCCAAACCCAGAAAACCTCTTCACAGAGACAGAAATTTAAAAACAGGCTTACTACTGGGTAAGCATAAACCAGAAAATGCTGTATATCAGTCTGATAAGGGGTTGCAAAAACAGAGAGGATCTCACTCTTATAAAGCCAAGCTGATACAGCTCTTTATGTTCATGTTTTCAATGCAACTAATAATACCTCTTAAATAAGAGAACTTCACAGCACCACTTGATGCACATCCTAAATTCACCTCTGGGAATGATGCAGTTTGGTAAAATGCAGCTGTATCTGTGGAGAACTTTTCTTAATCTGAGCTCTTAAATGTATCTCTATTGTAATTATCTGATGACCTGATTAAATATTCAAATACACAAAAAATTCTCTATCACAAGTGTAATGTAATTTAATTATTCATGGTATCAATTTGATCCTTAATTTGCACATATGCTCACAGAATTTAGTAGCATTTAAAAACAAGGAACCAAAAGAATTTTTTTTTTATTAAGGCAGGAATATGGTGACTGTAAATTAGAACATATGGACACTGTCTTCCTATAAACCCTAAAGATCAACTTAGAGCCCCCACCTGGAGGGTTTAGAGTAGACAGAGAAAACCAAGACTCCAAAGACTGGGAATGATAGAACTGTAGCTCAGAGTGGAGTGGAGATTCAGACAAGGGCCTCTCAGAGGAGAGGGAAATGTAGAGAGGTTCTAATAGCTGTAGAACACACAGCTAGGATTTGACTTTAGAAGGAAAGATCCCACCTTCAGTAGAAAATACCAAGAAAAGACCCAAAACTTGGCAGGTCAGAGCCCTCATGAATGTGTAGCTGCAGGAAAAGTACTAGAGGGTGCCTGGAATGAGAACTGAAGGTCTTTGAAAAGAACTGACCACTTCTAGAGGAGAGGGAGGTATTTTGCAGATAGAAGAATTATTGGTGTCAGAGGAAGAAAATGAAGGATGTAAAGACAAGGGTTATAACAAAATAGGATAATAACGAAGAATCAGACAAAGAAAAGGTGCCACTTATAAAAGAAGCTCCGCTTCACTGTGAGAACATAAGAGGAAGCCCCTGATCTGAGAAATATGGGGAGCCTACAAAGGACCTGCTGCCATTCACTGTATGGACCATTAGTTATTGCTGGACCAGGAAAAACCAGTGTAAAAAAGAAAAGAGAAAGAAAAAATTCTAATATCTATGCTGCTGATCTATAGCTATACCTTTGTCTAAGTTTGCAAAAGAATTTCAACAATAGCAAACAAATTTAAATATGTAGTCATGAAGCACAAGAATACTAGAATATAGCATTAACATAAATTTAAAATAAAGAAATGTAGACATAAAGATATAAATTAGAAAATTCAGAGTAAAAATAGAAAAAACAGGAATATGTTAAATGGAAATTAATAAAAACTGATGAGAGAAATTAAAGGAAAATATAAAAGTTATGTCAAAAGTAAAGATCAACTATAAAGATGCCCCAAAGAGAAAAAAAAATCTAAAAGTACAGCAAGAGGCTTGGAGGTATGCCACCTACCTCCAAAATGTTGAAGATACTTTATTTTAAACAAAGATTAAATGGACTAGAGAAGGATGTAGTTATAAGAAATAGGAAAAAAATATCTAACATATGTATTATTGCATTTCTAGAGAAAAAATCAATGAGATAGAATGTTCAAACTTGCAAATTAGGAAAAATTTTCTGAAATAAAAAAGACCTAATTCTACATATTGAAAGGTCACCTCTCTGTATCTGGATGAGTTGATCCTGAATAGTCACTTCTGTAACTTGAAAGATAAAGAAATAAACTATCTGGACCTCAAGGCAAAAGGATCATCATTCAAAGAAATAAAATCAGATTAGTATCAGATCTATCAAAAACACAATAGCACCTCTAAGGTACTGGAGGAAAGAAAATATGGGGCAAGGGTTTTAATATTCCCTTAAACACAATTCAGTGGCTATCAGCAACAACAACAACAATAAAAAAAAATAGCAAATTCTGGCAGGAATATGGAAAAGGGGGAACTATTTTACACTGTTGATAGGAATGTAAATTAGTATAGCCTTTATGGAAAACAGTATGAAGATTCTTCAAAAAACTAGAAATAAAATTGCCATATGAACCAGCAATTTAATTCTTGCTATATATTTAAAGGAGATGAAATTATTGTACCAAAAAGATATTTGCACTCCCATGATTATCATAGCAGTATTCACAATAGCTAAAATATGGAATCAACCCAGATTCCCATCAGTAAATGAATGGATAAAGAAAATGTGTCTTTCTCCCCACATAAAATTTCATTCAGCCCCAGCAAGAATAAAATACTGTCATTTGCAGCAATATGGATGTAACTGGAGATCACTATGTTAAGTGGAATAAACTAGACATGGAAAGATAAATACATGTTCTCCCATTTGTAGAAACTAATAGGTCAACCTTATAAAATAATTAAATGAAGTAGTGGCCACTAGAGACTGGGAAGGGTGGGGTGAGAGAATAGGGGAAGAAATTCAATAAGGGGCCCCAAAACACAGTGAGGAATCTCTTCTGGTTCTTGAGCATAGAGGGGGAGGTATAGGTTAGAACAATCTATGATACATTTCAAAATGAATGAAGAAAGAGTATAAAATTCCCAGTTCATAAAGATGATTAATGTTTGAAGAACGGGAAATTCTGAGTACCCTGATGTGATTATTACACATTGGATATATGTATTGAACTACCATGAAGTACACCCCATGAAGATGTGCAAACATTACATCTCGATAGAAAACACATTGCAATGATCAATAGGAACAGAGTTTAAAACATGAAAGAACTTGGAGAATTGTGTATCCATGAGGCCCTCCTAATAAATTCACTAGAGGATGAGTGTTAAACAGTTGAAAGATGCTTCAAAAACTTTTAAAAATTTATTTTTAGTTGTATATGGACACAATGCCTTTGTTTTATTTATTTTCATGTGGTGCTGATAATTGAACCCAGTGCCTCACACATGCTAGGTGAGTGCTCTACCACTGAGTCACAACCCCATCCCCTTCAAAAACTTTTAACAAAAAGATTATAGCACTATTTTTCACTGTAGCTCTAAAGCTAGAACAAAAGAATGATAGCTAGTTACTTATAAATAAGGAGGAGGTTGAGATAAACTATTAATTTACTAATAGGCAGAATGTAGTCAAATTATTCAAGACTCACAAACAAGTAAAAGAAACTTAAGTTTATTAAATGAGAAAAAATGAGCAAACAGGAGGAAAACAATGTGTAATAGTAATTTCTAATAATCTTAGTGAAGGTTTTTTAAAATTATGATATTCATTAATGTGGTTCATTTTAATAGTATTGTAATATTGTAAACATCTAAACAGAGGCTAGAAAGGCACTTGGAAAACATTCAGTAACCATTCTCATGATAAAAAAACACCAGGGAAAACATTCGGTCTTTGTTTTTGGGATTGGCTTATTTCGCTTAGCATGATGTTCTAGATTCTCTAAACAAAAACCCTTGAAATAATTGAAATGAATGAAGGTACTTCATTAAAATGATACACATACTTCAGCAACAAATGTAGCATTTTACTGAGGAATTACTAGACCCATTCCACTGATGGCAGGCACAGAGTAAGGATAGATACTATCATTTACTGTTTCACATTTTTTGAAGTTATTAAGAAGCTGGTTTACATAATAGTTATAAGAATGGAATTTGAAATAGATGACCACCTTTACATAAATAAAAAATGCAAATAAATTTAAACTATACCAAGAAATCATTTCTAGCTTTTTAGATTGGCAGCCATCCAAAAGTTTGACAGCAACCCTGTTGATAGGTCTGGAAAGAAACAGGTGTATGCTGCAGGTGGGAACACAAAATGTTATAACCCCATGGAGGGCAGATTGGCAAACTCTAACAGAATTACAGATTCATTTACCCTTTGACCTAGAAACCCTCTTCTAGTGCTCTACGGTGAAGGTATACAACTAAAGTACAAAATGACACATGTACTAGCTGTTTGTACTTTCATTGTTTTTTAATAGAAAAAGATAGTATGCAGAATCTCTTTCATTTGCTTTCCAATCAATAAAATGAGAAGCATGTATTCTATAATAGAAACTCCCCAAAATCACATTCCACCTGGGTTTTGGTGACCAGGATCAAGGTCCATAGCTACATATTAAAGAAATATAAATTAAAAAAAAGAAAGAAAAAGATTAGGAACAACATTTCCAATCAAAGAAGACACAGTGAATAAAATGTTAAAAGTTACACCAGCCATCCTAATAAAAGAGTGAGAAATATATGTGTGTACACACACACACATACACACGCACACACACATATAATGACCTATTTCTAAAATTTATTAAGTGACAAAAAGCAAGCAACAGTCATGCATATAATTTGTAGCCTTATGAAAAGGAGGGGTATGTGTACATATATGCATGTATGTTTTAATAGGACACACCTTATATGCATATATGTGCAAATTTATGTGCAAAAGACAATATTGTTGAGTGGAAACTATAGTCAGAACTTTGATGAGGAATAAAGACCTGGTACTTGGGCAAAATTAGGAAATAAATTTTGGTATCTCAGAAAAAGTAACATTAACATCTCTCAGGATTGTTCTGATGATAGAAATAGGGCATATTTCTAAGTCTCTGAGAATTTCTTTGATATATATCAGATATTGAATAAATTATTATTAAAGAAATAACCAAACAGGAAGATGTTAAGTGTAGCAAAATGAAAAGTATGAAAGAAGGTGGTGGCTATGGAGATGAGGCATGAAAGAAACAGTGGAGAAAGCAGGCAACATGAATCCTTAAGATTGAACAAAGACCAAGCCAGCTGTTCACATCATTTTACTTTTACTACCTGCTTATGGACACAATTGGAACATCAGCTGAGGTGACAGGAACCTCGGGACAATCATCAGGTGTGATCGAGACAACTAGACTATCAGCTGGAGAGACAGGGACAACTCAACCATCTTTTATAGAATTAGACACAATCAGACCATCACCTAAAGTGACGGGGAGTTCTGCACAATCATCTGGAGTTATAGGAACAACAGGATCATCAGCTGAAGGTTCAAAAGCAACAGGGATATCAGCTAGAGTAACAGAGACTTCTGGACTATCACCAGGAATGACAAAGACAACTGAACCATCACTTAGAGAATCAGAGACATCTGGGCCATCCACTCTAGGATCAGAAACAACTGTATTGTTAACTGGAGTGACAGAACAACTGTATCATCAGCTAGAGGGACAGAGACAACCGAACCATTAACTAAAGTAACAGGGACTTCTGGACAATCATCAGGAATGACAGGGACAAATTATCCATCTGTTGAAGAATCAGGAATAACTAGGACATCTCGACCATCAGATAGAGTGACAGGGACAACTGGATCATCAGCTGAAGTAACAGGAAGTACTGGAAAATCATCTGGAGTAAGAGGGACAACTAGATCATCAGCTGAAGAATCAGGTACAACAAGACCATTAGTTGAAGGATCAATAACAACTGGCCCATCAGTGAGAGGAACAGGGACAACCAGACTCTCAGCTGGAGTAACAGAGACAACTACATCATCATCTGGAGGATCACAGACAACTGGACCATCTAATATAGGATTAGAAACAACTAGACTATCATTTACAGGATCAGGGGCAACTGGACCCTCATCTAGAGGATCGATCATAAGTAGCCCATCAGTTGCAGCATCTGGGAAAACAGTACAGTCTGTGGGAGTGATAGAGACAACTGGTCCATCAGCTCAAGGATCAGTGACAACTGGACAATCTTTTGGAGTATCAGGAACATCTAACCCATCAGGGACAACTTCACCATCAGCTGCAGTTACTGAAAGGATCAGACTATCAACTGGAGTGACAGAGCAAACTGATGCATCATCTGAAAGAACAGGGACAACTGTATCATCAGCTGGTACCACCTATGGGGCAGGAAGAACTACAAGAGAACCAGAAAGTGAGGCTATAGCACAAGAAGGCAAGTTAATTAGATTGGATAATTTAATATGTAGTCAGAATCCCAGTACTTGAATCTGTATAAATATTGATCACAATTTAAGAAAGTATTAGGAACTGAAATTGATGAGTGTTCATGGGGGCTTTCCAGAACATTATGATTTTAAATTGATTTCTCAGTCTTCTTGAGAAGTTTGTTTTCATCCTTCTCCTTTAAAATAAAGGTATAACCAGAGGATGGGGGCAGGGTAATGTTATCACAGGTCCAGTCCCAAGAAGCACAGTTGGAGCACCAGGTTCTGGGGCCACTACTGAAGGAACAAAACATACAAGGCTCACTTGGTGTTCTGGTGGTGGCCCAACACAAGCATGGCTGAGACCTAAATTGTGATAATATGTATTTTAATCAAGGACCTAAATTTTAGGTGAAATGATCAAGAGATTATCTAGATTCATCCACTTTTGAATTTACAATTAAATGGAAGAAAGTTTTACTGTTTTTATTGAAGTTAACCTTGTAAAAATAATAATCAATTACTTCTTTAACCAGGCATATCTGAAGAGACATATGGATCCACCACTGGAACAGAAAGCAGAACCAAAGTAACCACACCTGGAAAATCAGGCAAGCAAGAAGGAAAGCTATTGGCCCAGACTATAGTGTAACATGAGGTTTTCTGATACTTATAGTAATGGTAATGTGTGTTCTGTAAGTAAGGAAATCAGAAAATTAGATCCTAATCATCTAGTTCTTAGACCTTACCTTATACGTGATTTAGGACTATAATAGAAAAATAGGAATCGTCTTCACAGTGTTGATTCCATCAGGAGACAAATCTTAATGAAGTTTAAAACTAAACAAGGAAAACAATATTGAGTACTATTGGACAGTCTGGCATTCTTCTAAGTTATACAACCTGTAATTAATTTTCACAGCAACCAGTGAGATAAGTGCTTTTGTCAACATTTTCTTATGAGGAAGTCAAGGAGTAGTTTAGCTGGCAGGTGCAAGTGAGGTGTTAAAGTAGGAGGTCTGGCATCAGAACCTCTTCCTTACCTACTACACCATCCCCTCTTCTGTGGTGATGGATGCCAGCTAGGGCAGAAGGGAAATGTGTTCCCCGAAGGATGATCCCAGAGGATCTGATACACCAAATTCAACCTCTAAAAGAAAATTTGGTGAGTAAAATAGGTTACCATTCCAGAACTATACATAAGGACAAAGTTTGAAATTTTTCAAATAACAGTGTTCTCTTAGATTTTACCATATTATCATATTTTTTCATTTAATTATTTTTATTACTTGCCAACTGTGTGCCAGGTACCATGATAGGTGGGTGGGTACAGAGGTGAACAAGTTTTATTAAAGTCCCTTCTCTTGAGAAAGATTAGTGACAAGAAAAGAAGTATATCACCAATAGGATTAGAATTATGTTAATTGCTGAGGATAAAGTGAGGGTGTTAGTGACATTCTGTCTGGTGTCCCAAAGAATGAGTAGACCCTTGTCTGACAAGAGGTAAGGCAGAAAGGAGAATAGTAATAAAGCTCCAGGTGGAAACCACAGGCTGTTGGAGCGTTTAAGGCTGAAGGAGGCCAGGATGTGTGTTGCCTCCTGGTGGCCCGCTAGGAAGCTGGAGAAAGATAAAGAAGGAAGGAATTTAACCATGAAAGCCTTGTAGCCCTGGTGAAGGATCTTAGACTTGTTCCTAAGAGCTAAGGGAGGCCACCAAAAGGTCTGAGATGGAAGAGTGACACCAGGAACATTTAAAAAAAAAATCAGACTGCATTGTGAATAAGGATGGCATGTGGTAAGAATGGAAGCAGGGATTTGTTAGGAGGGTATTGTTGAGTTACCACAGAGGCAATAGTTTCAAATAAACCATGGTGACTGGTGGAAGGAAATGGAGACCAAAAACAAATTTGTGGGGAGCCATAAAGAAGATTTGGCAATGATTTGAATGAGGATTTGTTTAAGAGTAATTTTCTAATTGACCCATTCATTTTTTAGGATGATGACATCACTTATTGAAATAGGGAATGTGAAAGGACTAAATTTTTCATTATTAGTTTAAGGAATATATTGCTCACACTTTTTTCTATTCAAGAGTTATGGTGTATTTATTGTAACTACTTTTATAAAATCCACTTAGCTAAATTGATCTTACTAACTGATCTCTAGAAAATAGTTAATGTGATCATTTAATTCAAACTAAATTTATAATAATTTCTTATTCAAGTCATATTTATATCAATGTCAATGAATTGGCATGATTCATATTATATATTGGCATCTTAATTATAATGCCATAGCTACCATTGAATGATTATTGGGAAATAGTCTCATTCATCACCTACTATTTCCATGAAAATTATTTACCTTTATTGCATTCTGATGTCTCTTTTTAAACTTAATAGTTTTAAAAGATAAACAATAGAAGTTGTTCAGAACATCTCACTTTTTCTTAACCATTATCCCTTCCTGTTTCTTTCAGCATTTACATTAGAATATAATCTCCCTGAAAGCAGAGACTTTTGTCTCATTTTGCTTTCTGTTACAGTCCTTCTCTGATGAGATCTTTAGTTGTCAGTCTTGTCCACTTGGTCCCCTGGATTCTGCCTTTGTTGAAAGAAGACTATGCTTCATTCATCATGTATCACTGAAGTCAAGGGAATCCTGGAAGGGGACATTTAGATGATAACAGTAGCTCAGTCATGTTAGTTCTTAACTCCTGTCCTTCCTTTATCTCTCAGGGGCCACAACTGGCATAGGGACCACTACAGCAGAATTGCCAGGGGATAAGCATTGTTCTGAGACTGTAGGTTCCATTGTTTGGGATTACAGAAAAGAACAGAACAATATGAAGGCTGATGATATTTTCCCAAGGACACCCCATGCAAGGCCAAATCCCACTGTTAATCCCTCTGGATCTGCCTGCATTTGGGTTTGTCAGTCCAGTATTCCTGAGTCCTGATTCTGGAAGCCAGAGATGAATCTCTTACTGTCCCTAGCTCATGAAATTTCTTTTCACAGGTACCACCATTGTGTTTCCTGAAGCCAGTAGCAGTTCAGAAGTTTCTAACACAGGTAATATTACATAAGTGAAGTCTACTGGATTTTATTCTTATATGAATGTTTGGGCATGTTTTATGTGTGTACATGCTACAAGAACACAAGCAATATGTCATGATAAACAACCATCAGTGTATCACAGGAAGTGAAATTCAGAAAAAGTCTTTATCTTCTGTTTTCCTCCCTCTAGTCACACTGTGGATACTCCACAGAGACATAAAACAAGAAGTACAAAATGCACAACTAATCTAGAGTATAGAGATGTTCATTTGCAAGACAGCTATGAATTATTGGGCTGAGCAGATGACATGAGAGAGTCACACTCCTGATTGTCATTTGGAGCATTAAGTCCTCACGGAGGATCTTGCATTGTAAGACCATCATGCTTCTATGATGAATTGGGACAGATTGCTATATTTACTTTGTCTTGTTTTTAAATATCACTGGAGTCGGCTCTGAGCCATCTGTTCAAATCGAAATGTCTAACAGAGTTGAAATAACAAGAAAATCATCTCTATAGACATTCACAGGAAATGATGTATTTTTTGTTGGGCTACTCTAATAAAAATGAAACAAAATACCTCCTTCCATTATCCCAAATCCTCAAAACTTTGTGTTGCCCCACTTCCTCCCTCAGAGGCCACAACCTCCACAGAAGGTGTTGGTACCACTAGAATTGGATTCAAAACAGGTGAGGGGCAGAAGCTCATGTTTTTGTTATTACCACGAATTATAGCAATCCTTGGAGAGCATGCAGTGAGAAGTTTCTGGACATCAAGTGTGTATTTACTAATACTGAAGATTTTGGCCAACTAATTATTTTTTCAATTTTGTAATTTTTCCCAAAAAGTTTCCAATATGAGTCCAGAATCACAGCTATAATTCTCATAATCAGATATGTGGCCACAATAATTGTTCTGAATAATTTATGTTGTGAAATTATAAATATCACAACCTTTTAAAATGGAAAGGGTGGATGATATTTCCTAGTCCTGGGAAATATAGAGGAGCTACAAGAACCCAGGAAACACAACTGCACTATACAAATGTTTTATTTTTATTAATAAAGAGCCAGATATGTTCACAATGTCTGGAGTTCTTAGCACATTCCTCTGTGTCTCCGCCATAGCAGGTACCACTGTGGCATCAGAAAGCTAAGTCACTGGGAATAAAACAGGGGCACGTGGGAGAAACCTGCCTCATTTCCCTGGAAGGTTATCTCAGGTTGAGAACATTGTCACTCTCACTGTTTTCTTCCTATGTTGTTTGCTGAGAAAATACACTAGGC
This sequence comes from Glaucomys volans, assembly GCA_020662805.1. Taxonomy (NCBI): domain Eukaryota; kingdom Metazoa; phylum Chordata; class Mammalia; order Rodentia; family Sciuridae; genus Glaucomys; species Glaucomys volans. The sequence continues at coordinate 3,916,613 of JAJEJO010050702.1, read as the reverse complement.
TCCTTATCAGGAAAGAACCCAAGAATGGGCCAGCTAGCCATGATGAAGATAGGCTTACCCTCTTTCTAGAGGTAGGACTTTAGGAACAAAACATTGAGTGCATGGTAACCACAATCCTCTTTGTCTTTTAGCCACAACTGGGGTGATTCCTGGCACAACTGTTGCCCCTGGAAGTTCCAGTACAGGTGAGTCTCAGGTTGTCAGAGAGCCCTTCAGTGGTCTTCCACTGGTGTTCTGGTGATATTCTTTAGAAGAATAATATGTTTTTTTCATGGGCTTTAAATACTTTCCAAATGTTTTCCCTGTTTTCTGCCTCTCAGAAGCCACAACTTCTCTAGGAGGAAATGGAGCAACAAGAGGGGTTACGGCCACAGGTGAGTGTTGGTAGGCCATTATATTCACTTCTAATAAGACTCAAAAGCTGATGGCTTGAAATGTATCCCGATCACTCACTTCTCCCCTTTTCAGCATTATTATAAAAGTATTACCACTGTTTATTGACTAAAGTTCAGAAACCAAAAATTTTATTATTTCTGATGTTTTGGAAGACTCTCCTCCCATCCCCCAAAGCAATCATGCAACTATTTGACAGTTATACAGATGATCTAGAGTCTCTCTTCCTATTTGTTACTGAACTCTACAGAAATGGACCCAATAATTAAAAGTTCCTTTGGTAGATTTTTGGTGGGAAGAATATTATGTGAGGAACATACAGATCATCTTCTGTCATTTAAAGCCAAGTGTACTGAAATAGGAAATACATACATAGATTTTTATCCACTTATTTGCTTGCTACATTATGCCCACCTCATCATGAGAAGGAAATGACTCATGACTACTTTTCTGTAATAGCTACTACTAGTGTAGTCTCTGGAAAGACTCTGGAACCTGGGAATCACAACCCAGGTGAGTCAGAAAGCACTTGGGGAACCTACACATTTGTGTAACAGGTAATGTGTTCCTAAGGTAATAAAATCATGTACTTCCCCATATTCCAGACTTTAAACATGCTTCTTTTCTTTCAGAGGCCACAAGTTCCACAGGAGGGGTTGGAACCAGCCAATCTGAAGTACCAGGAGGTAAGCTTTGTTAGTGTGAGACCTCAGAGTTCATATCATTTCTCCGTTTTGGTGTGCTTAATTAAATGAACGTGGAGGTGGGTCAGAGAAAGAGGGTTACATCTGGTCTGAAAGCACAACATCTGCATCTGACAAACTCAGGTAGTTCTAAGGAGTTTGAGAAACCTGGTTATCCAAGTCAGCATTTCCTCTTTGTTCTATTTGAGCTAGTTGTTTGGACACCTGGCTGAGGCTAACCAACCTATGGAAACCTGCTCACTACGCCCCATTATTTCCACTCTGCTCACTATGATTCCTCAGAGTAGTCTACTTATCATGTGCTATCACCTTTCTAATGTATTTATTATGCTTCTTGTTTAAATTCTATGTTCCCTCCTCCACAAATGCAAACATGAAATAGAGATGGTTGTTCTTCTCAAAGAAAGAAGGCACTAAGGAAATGTTTAAAAAATATGAGTGAGAGGTATATCCTTTAGTTTGAGTGCCACACTGTTTACTTCAACAAGTACTACCATGGTTTCACTAGTGGTCAGCAGCAGTGTCCTTATCCATCTGGATTTCTAGGGACCAAAGGTTGCAGAGCTAGTTGCTGGATAGCAGGAAAGAAAGCAACCTGCTACTCATCCTTGGCTATCAAGACTTCCATCTTTTATGCAGTTTGCCTTTTTTTCCCCACAGAACTTACTAACACCAAACATATTATTGTTCTTTGTGTGTCCAGTTGACAACATGTGGACTTCATTAGGAGAAGATATTTGAGTATTTTGCTCAATGATACATCCCAAGTGCCTAAAACATTATTACTCAGAAGACATAAAAGTATTAGTGGAATGATAATATGTACTATTTTGAAGTTTTTCCATCTATTTAATGGGTGCCATGGTGGTTTCACCTGGAGTCAGCAGCAGTGCACAGAGTTCTAAGCTAGGCAGGATAGATCAAATAAAATCATCATTTGAGAGTTTTAGAGTCCAGGAATTCTCTTTGAAACACCAGAATATAAAAATACCTCAAGTAATGGATGAGTAAAAATAAGAAAGATGAATCTGTCATCTACTTTTTCTTTAAGGTATGTCTGTCACACCAGGGAATCCTGAGTCTGGAAGTGAAACAGGTGAGTGGGAGTTGAGATACTCTTCCATGTTCAGTGGGCTATATGAAGAGAGCCTGGGTAGCAACCATGATTGATGGGCAGGCCAGGAAATAAAATGGTAGTTATTCATGTGTCCCTTCCCTCAGAGGCAGACCTTCCAAGAAAAGGTCTTCCAATGTTGTGAGCCCATGTGGCTGCTTCCAACACTGATCAAGAATCTAATGCTATGGTGCTCCATTTATTTTTCTCATTTTGGATATTATAGGGTACTATATACCTTTATATCTATAAGTTTCTACACAAGTAGGTTAATGAGAAGGGCATCATGTTTATTAAACTTCATAACGTAGCTAATGGAGCTGCTCAGATGAAATATCAGCATAATTCTTATCTCAATATCCCAAAGCCCCAAACATTACCCAAATGTTACATTTTTATCATTCCCTCCCTCAGAGGCCACAACTTCAACAGAAAGCAGCAGCACTTCTGGAAGTGGATCCAGAGCAGGTAAAGCTGAACAGCTCACCATGTGTGGTTTAGCATGAATTATGACTCTCCATAGGCTCACTTGTTTGGAGATATGTTTTCCTGCAGAATGGTTTTCAGTTACTTTAGATATTTTAATATCTAAAGCCAGCATCTAGCCTCACAGTTGTAACTTTCTCAAGATTGGCTGGTTGTATAGTTGGTATGAGGAGTGTCTCTCATGATATCATACATATCCCTAAGGTATTAGGGGAGCTGAAGTACATTCCTGGGAAGAAGACTTGATTGCTTTAATGATATGGGTCATAGGAAATGCGCAGGATTATCATCTGACTTGTAAGCAAGGAAAGGGATCTTTGAAAATGCTCCATCTAGCTTCCTTCTAGGGACAGGTCTTAAAGAGACGAATACAGTTAAACACTGTGATGATTTCAGACCCCTTGTTTTTCAGCCACCACTGGGGTAACCTCTGCTACAACTGTAGCCCCTAGCAGTTCCAACACAGGTAAGTCAGTGAGGTGCCAGAAAATCTTACACAGGTCCCTCTTAAATGAACTTTCTCTTCTCATGTTATCCTGTGTGGGAGAACTACCATGACTTCCTGATCATCTATCTCCTGTTTTACCCCTTCTTAGAAGCCACAACTTCTGCAGAAGGTGGAACACCAAGAGTGGGACTAGTCACAGGTGAGCTCTGTTGAGGCACAAACTATACTTTCTAATGATGTCCCAAGAGTCTTGCCTGAAACACACAAATTATCTTTGAATTTCCCCTATTTGCCATAGTAAAAATATCAGCCAAAATTTGATATCAATCAATACAGATCAGACATTTTGTGTTTAAGGACCCTTCATAGAGGGATCATAGGACCCATTTCCTGACATGTATGTAGATGATTTGGGTCCAAATTCACCTCCCTATAACTAAACTCTACAAAAGGAACTGGTAGTGGAGGACTTTCTCTGTAAACTTAGAAGGGAATAGTGAATAGTATGTAAAAGTAGAGATTAAATCTTAAAACTATAAAGCTCAGAGATAAAAATGCATTCCTATGTTGAAGAAACAAAGTGCTTTTTTGTTTCAAGAATTTATACCCATTTTGTGAAAGATAGTGAATCAACCAACTAACCACAATGCTCTTCTTATTTTAGTCACTACAAAGGGCATCTCTGGAAAAACTCTGGAATCTGCAAGTGCCAACACAGGTCAGGAATTCTGAACATGGCCTTTGGTCAGTGTATTCTATGGGAGTCCCACTGCATCCTGGGCAGTTTTATAACTTCCAGTGTTCTTTCCTCTCAGAGGCCACAACTTTCCCAGGAGGCAGCAGGACCACTCAAGCAGGCCTGCCAGGTAAGCTTTTCAGGCTGAAGTCTGGGCTCTTCTCATTTCTGTATTTGGTTATTATGGTGAATGAACAGTATGTCAGAGGGGTCAGCATTTTCTCTGGGGCCATAATGTGTCCTTTCAGTCTGAGCAGTTATTCTGCTTGGGAATTCCATGGCCACAGTTGTGTCAGCCAGACTGTCCTCAGGATCCTGGCTTAGAGACTTTTTCTTTTGAAAAAAGGTCTGAGAGCATGTTGCATATATTCCTTTGACTTCCAGTTCTCCTCACTTGTTTAACTTTTCTTCCATGGTTTATCACATTCTATCATTTTTCTCATTTATTTGATATTTATTTTCTATTTTCTCTTACTAGACAGCTTCACAAAAGCAACTGATTATGAAAGTGGATTGAAGAGTCCACTTACAAATATTAAAACAATACTTTATTTTCTCCTTCTAGCATTCCAGTGGTATATATCCCTGGAAGAGAAACAGTGATCTGAAGTCCTATCCTTCCCGCTGCTTCATAGTAAAAGGGAAACTGAGTAGCATTACATCTACCCTCAGGTGGCCTGGGGAATTAAATGCTAGGCAACTGTTTATTTTCCATTCCCTTCTGAGAGAAAGTCTTCTCAGGAAAGGGCTTCTGATGCTTTAAGTCCACTTAGATACTTCCAAGATTAATTGGGGAAGTGATGCCTTATGGTTCATTTACTTGTTTTGCATTTTAGGTATCACTGGAGAATTTTCTGGAATAATGATTATATCTGGAAGTTTAAAAAAGGTTAACTAGAAAAAAATGCCTTTTATTTAATCTCAGATGTTATGATACCTCCTTTAGAGCTGCTATGATAAAATGGTGCTAGTTCCTCCTAGTGTTCCACATTCCCAGGCTTATCATTCTTTTTATTTCTTCCCTCAGAGTCTACATCCACAGAAGGGACTGGAACTACTCCGACTGGGTTCAAACCTGGTGAGAACACATGACCCATGATTTGACATCATTGGGATTAGGACTCTAAACTTTCCTTGAGAGGGTTGAATTATATTTAGGGCTGCTGCAAGTGAACCAAAATAAGTTTGTTATTAGAAATAATTATAAATTTAAGAATTAAACTTGACTGCTCCAAATCTGAGGATGGGATAGTATTTCTCTGCATGTGCTACAACTATCAGCAGCATTCATCTTAAGTCTACAGTTTTCAGTGTGTGTGTGTGTGTGTGTGTGTGTATGTAAAAGAGAGAGAGAGGGGAGACACCCCATGGAACCAGTATATATGCATATATGTGTGTGTGTGTATTTAATTTATATTTACTTACTCTGACATTCAAAGTTTTCAACTCATTTATTAAACTTTTCTCAGTACTTTTCTATTGCACAGCATGGATCATTGCATCAACAGGGAATCAATTGGGGAAACATTATGGAAAAGTGTTTAGTCTTCCTTCTATCAAATCCTAGGCAGAAATACCCCAAATTGGAAAAATTACCTATTTGCTTTGGTTATGATTCGTTGAAAGCAGGAAATACATCTAATTCACCAAATGCTGACAAAAAGATTTCTGTTATGGCCAATGAATGCATATATATGTGTATATATATACACATATATACACATATGTACATATATATATGTATATATATCCATCCCTTTCAGAAGCAGGTCCTCCTTTGACTTGTAAATACCATGACCACCTCAATTCCCTTGTATTTTAGGCACCTCTGGGGTGGAAACTGGCACCACGGTTTCACCTACAAGTTCCAGCACAGGTAAGTTCTAGTTTGGCAGAGAATGCCTTCTGAGTACTTCCTGCAGTGATACATCTTCACTTTTGTGGAGAAGCACCATAATCCATTCCATGCTCCCTGAGTGTTTTACTTTCATATTTTTTTATTCTTCAGCAGCCACAATTTCCCCTGGAGGAAGTGGAGCGACCGAAGTTGGAAGTACTGCAGGTGAATACTGACAGCCTGTTCCTTACTTCCCAGTAGACAGAGCTACGTGAATTGGTGAATTGTATCTAGTACTGCTACCTCCCGTGAAGAGCATTTTCTGAATAAAAATTACAAAGCAGCTAGGATTTAATGACTAAAGATCGGTCATTCAAACTTTCTTCTTCCTTTCCTCTGCTTCAAGAAGACTTCATTATGCAGCAAAGACACTGAAAATTTGTTAGGCTGTTGGAAGAATAATGTCTTTCTCTCTTTGGTATCTAAAGAAAGTAACTGAGTTGTTGAAACTCTTGTCATTAAATTTTATGTAGGATGGAAATTGCGTGTGGAAAATATATAAAGATTAACTCCCATTCTGAAAATCCCTGAAAGGAACTTGCTGGCATATTGAGAAAGCTTAAGAGTTCCCTCACCCCTGTCTGAGACTATTTTCTTTCCATTATGAGTTAAAGAATTGATCCTGATTGCTATCATATTCTTATTCAAGTTCCAGTATGGTAACCACTGAAAAATTCTTGCAGTTGAAAAATCTAATTCTTAAAGCAATAAGAAAGGATAATATTAGTCAATATTATTTGTAAGTTCCATCCTATGTACATTTTTATTAAGTTTACATATCTTATTCCAAGCGAGGACTACCTAAGTAACAGTTAAGAACCATGACTTAAAAATATTTTATCCTCAACCTTTAGACAATTAAACTTGTGCATTGAATGTTGATATCACTTTTATAATTAGAAAGGCTTCTTTTCTGACTTCATATTAGGTGATGAGGGATTTTTGATGGTGCTCATCACTTTTGGTAGCATCACCTTAGCTCTTTCCTCTTCCTTAAGACTAGTATATTGGGCTTTCTCTCCTTTTTTAAGAGATCACAACTTTCTCTGCAAGAAATGACACCCTTGGAGCAGAAATAAAGTCAGGTGAAGATGTTGGTGTTTTTATTAATTTTTGCTGTGGTGTGATACCAGGTTGATAGATTTATTAGAGAAAACTGGTATTCTTAGATAATTTTTAAAAAATTTTGAAATAATTTTAAATTACAAACAATTTACAGAAACAGTACAGAGAACTTCTTTAACATGGATAGGAGTTTTTATTTGGCTGTTATATTTAAGGGAACCAGGATTTCTCTTTGAATTTGGACCTACTTGGGCACAGATAACCAAAAATCTTTACCCTTCTTACAGACTAACCTCAGCAGAGTTCTAGATCACTGGAGAGAAGGTTTACAATAGTCCGGGCTCTGAAATGGTTTCACCTTTGAAGAGAACTTTATCTATATATCATTATTGACTTCTGTTCAGCATAAAAATCATTAAGATATCATATTGTAAAAATAAAAATTCAGCTAGGGATGTAGCTTGATCACCCAAGGTCCAGGGTTTTATCCCCAGCACTGAAAAAAAAAATGGCATTTATACTATGCTTACAAAGAAAAAGACATAAACTTAAAATTCAAAATATATTTTCTTACCATTTTCTTTTTATTAGGAGTCACCACTGAAACCCCAGGAAGTCAGACAGGTAAACATGGGAAATGCCTTTGATATAATCTTCAATGTTGGGAAAAAGAAATAATCAGTAGAGATGTTAGTTACTACATTATCTTGGTCTTGAAAAAGTATCTGGTGAACATGGAAAATGTTGCTCATGTCATTTATGGGTGTGGGAAGTGTCTTTTGCTTTTCCAAGTCACAAAAGAATGTGGCCAACAACATGCCTAAGAGTTAAGAGAATGTCACCACGTTCTCTTTTTTTCCCTACATAGGCACTGCTTTAGTACCCTCTGCTACAACAGTTGCTCATGAGAGCTCCAACTCAGGTCAGTCAACAAGCTGGGAAGGACCACTGTTTGGGAAGGGCTTCTCTGTAAGTTGTCTTGCCAGTTGATCCTACCATACTTTTCTCAGATACTTCAAATCTTTCTCCTCACTACTATTTTCCCCCCTTTTTCAGAGGTCACAACTGTCTCAGGAATTAATGAAGCAGTAATAGTCCTGGTAAAAATAGACAGTCAGTAAATTCTTTCTAACAATTTTAATAGGTCGAAATAAATACAGAATGATTTCTGCCTAAGAGAATTTTTGTCTAGGTCCCCCAATTCCAGAGTATCAGTGCTGCACCCAAATCCTTACATTTATATTCACCATATTATCTTTTCCTCAATAGCCAAGACCATTGTACCAGGGGATCAAGTTTCTGATAATCAAACAGGAAAGCATGAAAAATTACAAATAGTTCCCTGATATTTCCCAAACTTCAGGAGACATCTCTTGTGAGAGCTTAGACTTTGCACTCCTCCTATCTTTGTGGAAAAAAAAATGCACTTGTTGGAAAGTTTATGAGGAGTCCTAGAATAGGTTTTATAAGAAGTATATAATATTTTTCTTCTTTGCCTTATTTTAATATAAAGTATTTGTGATTCCAGGCACCAGTGGTGTAGTCTCTGGCACAACTGTTGCACCTGGGAGTTCCATTACAGGTAAGTGAATATTTTCAAAATCAGTAATGCTTGTTTAACCTCACAGAGAAATATGTATCCCCAAATGTGCTTTCTGCTTTTTTCATTTCCTCTTCCAGAGGCCGTAGCTTACTTAGACACCATCAGAGCCACTGTGATGAAATCAGTGAGAACTAGGGGTCCCAGATGTTAGCATTATCATCAAGTACATTCAGGAATTTGCCTTTGGATGTAAAAGATTATAGTACAGGAAGGGCAGGTGCTCCAGCCCATAGCCAGGCCAACCATGCTGCTGATCCACACCCCTAAGATAGTTTCTGTGCCAGGCATTTCCAGTGCCTGGCCTTATGGTAAAGGTTTCTTTTTTTCCTTTTTTTAAGGCCCATATAGTTTTTATTTAAATATGAAGAAAGAATACAAAGAAAATTATGGGTTAACTTGAATACATACACCAAAAATTCCAAAACACTGTAACAAAATGAATACAGAAAATACAACCTAACTTGTGACCTGAGTTTCCCACATTAAAAAAGAGTTATAACCCTAGAAACATCCTGAACACAAGAGATCACATTAATGGACAAAATGTAAAAATCATATTCATTTTATGCCTTTCACAAATATGTATTGATGATATAATAATATGTAGCAGGTACTATTCTGGACCCTGAGGATACAATCATGAACAAGATAGGCAAAGAGCCCAGTTCTCTTGAAACTTCCATTTCTGTGGCAGGAGGGTGGGTGGGTGCTCGGCATGGGGGCAGGGGATAAATAAGCCTTTAACTAACTAGAATAATTTCACATGTTGATGAAAATAAGATAGGATGATGTGATGGATTATGACCAGAGGTGAGGGAGGGTCATATTATATAAGGCCATCAAGGAAGCCCTCTCTCTGAGGACATTTGAGTTCAGGTTTGATATTTCAAATGTTAGCAAGAGGACATTTCTTAAAATTCAAAACTTCCATTGATTAAATAGAAAATCATGAGAGGTTTTCTTTCTTCTTTTTTTATTTTTTAATTTATTTAATTTTGATTCATTGAACACAGAAATTAGTCAGAAGGGATAAAGAAGCATAAATCACCAAGACATAACAATCATAAATATTTATGCACCAAACAATGGCGCATCCCTGTACGTCGGTCAGATCCTTCTCAATTCCAGGAACCAAATAGACCAAAACACAATAATACTAGGGGACTTTAACACTCCTCTCTCACCATTAGACAGACTTTCCAAGCAAAAATTGAACAAAGAAACCATAGAACTCAATGACACAATTGCTAATTCAGGTAAAGGTTTCGAGAGAGGGTAGGAGGAGTGATTTGCTAGACAGTTAACCCATTGGAAATTATAGTTATTATTGCAATATTAGCAGCAGTGAACACTAGCCCAGAGGGTCCAGACACAGGTTAACAGAAGACTTAAAATAAAATAAAAAATTGATTGCTTCCCATTTGACTTTTTACCTTAAGCAATAAATTTGTTACTTAAGGGTCAGTTCACTGATTAAAGGTCAAACCATACTTGAATCATTTTCTTTCAATCATCAGAAACCACCCCTGGAACATCAGACAAACAAGTCACTGGAAGTCAAAGAGGCAAATTTGTCAAACAAATACTTCTGTATTTGGATTTTATGTTATATATGCTAAGCAAGCCTACTCTAAGATGGTATTCTTGAGAAAAAAGAGTCTTTTATTGTGTTCACTGATCCCTAGTACTAAAAAGGACTCTATAAATATTTACTGGAACAATTAAATTGATATGCAGGCAAAATGCATGATTCAATCCAGGAACAGAAAGATCAGTGAAGGGACATGCCCACAGAAGCACCACATAGACAAAGTATTCTACAGGAAAGGTGTCTCCCAGAGTTGTCCGGTGCAGGATTACTAGATGATGTGGCCCAGGATACAAACATTTCTTAAAAGGTTACCTGAATGCAGATGATTTTTATGCTGATGTTATGGCCTTCTTGTTTCAGGCACCACTGGTGTAGCCTTAAGCACAACTGTTGCACCTGGAAGTTCCAGTACAGGTAGGTTAATAAGCTAAGAAGGAATTTCCCTTTCTGGAAAGAAATTCACAAAAATATCTTTTGCATTGCTTTTTCTCATGTAAGAGTATCACAATATAGTTTTCCTTCTTCCTAAATCCTTATCCTTCCCCCATTTCTTCTGTCTTTCAGAAGCCACCACTTCCACAGGAGTCAGTAGAACCACTGTGTTAGGTTGGAAAACAGGTGAGAATTAATGGTGTGTATATGTGGGTGTCTTTTGGGTGAAGATAAATTAGAATTATTCTTTACTTCTTAGAATATATTCATGGGGAAGAGTTATTTTTAGGAACTCTCATCTAAGATCAACAATGTTTTCTTTAGTTATCCTCTACTGGTTTGAGGGGGAAAAAGCATGGTGTCTGCTTCTCTTGCATTAGGAGGCAGGCTGCTTTTCTGCTTGTAAATGGAGTCAATTTGGGCAGATGTTTTGAAGTCTTTTCAGAAATGGCCCAGCCTCACATAGGTAGAACTCTGAAAATGAGAGTGGCAGTGACAAATTATGTGGAAATTTTTCTTTTTCCATTTGTCCTTTCGGGTATCACCACAGTGTCAGCTGAAGGAAATACAGGCTCAAATAATTCTACTTCAGGTAAACAGAAAACCAAGTTGAACACAGAAAATTTACCTCATGGTAGATTCTTCACTAAGCGCAAAGTGACTGAAATGTATGGAGGATATTCCAGTAACTCAAGCCTACATTTATATTCACAAGTTTTCCTACATTCATCTTTTCAGGAGCTACCACAGAAACAGTAGTACACCAAGAAACTGGAAGCACAGTAGGTAAATATGGCAGGAAAAGGGGCCATTTGTCTTACTGTCATTGAATTCCAGAAAAGGTGGGTCCCTGTGTTAAGAAATTTGTATATTTCTTTGGTTAAAAAACTATGCATGAGCCAGGTACACTGCCACACATCTGTGATCCCAAGTGGCTCAGGAGGCTGAGGCAGGAGGATCTAGAGTTCAAAGCCAGCCTCAGCAAAAGCAAGGTGCTAAGCAACTTGATGAGACCCTGTCTCTAAAAAAATTCAAATTAGGGCTGGGGATGTGGCTCAGTGGTCAAGCGCCCCTGAGTTCAATCCCTGGTACCAACCCCCCCAAAAAACAAACAAACAAACAAACAAACAAAAAACTATGCATGAGCAAACAAATAATTCTTGCAACTTATTTCTTGTTGCAGGTACCACAAGGACAGCTTCTGGCACTACACTTGCACCTGAGAGGTCAACTACAGGTGAGCCAACCAAAGAGCAGAAATCTCCCCCAGGATGACCTGTGTTTCTCATAGTACAGCTCTCAAGAAAAATATGTTCTTTCCTCGAAATGCTAGAGCATTCAC
>JAJEJO010050702.1:3652850-3904702 GCA_020662805.1 Glaucomys volans | reverse complement strand
TTTTTTTTTTTTTTTTTTTTGCATTGCTGGGGATTGAACCCAGGGCCTTGTGCTTTTGAGGCAAGCACTCTACCAACTGAGCTATATCCCCAGCCCCCACCTCATGTTTTTCTACCTTTCTTCTCTCTTAGAAGCTACAACATCCTTGGGAGTCCATAGAACCACAGGAAGTGGAAAGAATACAGGTGAGTGTAAAAGCTTCTTAACCTCTTCACTTTTCACTTACACAATATCTAACGCTGGCTGGCAGACTGTGTGAGAGGTGCTATTCTACACCATTGTTACTTCTTTTCTTTTTTACCCTAGACTGTAAGGTGAGTATGATCATTGTCACAGATTTTACAGATGAGAAAACCTATGGTTCAGAGATATTAACTAACTTGCTATTTAATATTTCTCGTCTCAATTTTCTACAATGCTGAAATTTGTATAACAGCAATAGTTTATCCAAATGAAAACCCAGTAGGCAATCAATTCCTGCTTTGCTGCTGCTCCTACTAAAAGTAGTTTTGGTAGCCAAGGCACTGGTATTCAACCAGATAAGGAAAGAAAGATATCTTTATTTCCCAAACAATGAGGCCACCACCACCCCTACTGCACCCTTCCACCCACCAAGTTCATTTTGATAATGAAGTATTAGGCAAAAACTCAAAACAAACATTTGGAACAAACATTCCCTGAAAATGGTCTTTCTATATAATAAAAGCTCCTGTAGTTTCTCCCTCCAATTCTTGCATATGTTCTTCTGATAGGAATGAAATTGATATAATGATACCCTTCTGTTTTACATTTAGGTACTACTGAAGTGGTCCCTGGCAGCAACACCTCATCTGGAAATTCCAACACAGGTTAGTCAATGAGGAACAGGTGCCATTATTTCTTCTTTGGGGCCAGTTCTGGAGCAGTATTGCAATATAGCTTTTTATCACTTTCCATAAGTCCTCTATTCGCTTCCTATTGACTCTCATGAAAGCACAACCCCCATAGAAGTAAGCATAATGAATTAAAATTGAATTGGCAGCTCTTGAGTTCCCACTAATTTATATTCACTTTAGCCTTTTCATGGATGTTTTTAGATGAAGCTTATGTTTATGAAAATCATATCATTTCTTCTGGGGACAGATCATACACTATAATTTTAGAGAGGTTCAGAGACCAGAAAGATTTTTCCTTTTGACATTTAAGTTATTACCCAAGTCCAAAGTATCATATATAGAGGCAATCCATATCCATCTAGTTCTATTAGAGGAGCAGAGGTGATGGAAATAACTTTTAGTGTTATAAGTTTATTTATTGAATATTGCTGAATGCATTGACACAGATATTATTTTTAATCTCTTGTCATTAGGAGCTACCACTGGCAACTCTAAGTCACCAAGCTCTGAAAGTGAAACAGGTAAATATGGGAACGACCCTGAGACCTCTGCATTTAACCCCAAGGAAGTAAAACTGTCAAGACTGGACCATGTTTTAATATGTTCATTGTGACTTTGAATTTAACCGTGCAGAAAGCACTTTGCATCATGAGAGAGCCCAAGATGAGCCTTCTATTGCTTTTGAGTCAGTCATTGTTGGACATACTCTCAGGACAGTGAATGTAAACCATATTGGTTTTCCTTCCTCCCTCTCTACTACTTCAGGTACCACTGGGTTGGTCTCTGGCAAGACAGTTCCATCTGAACGTTCCAACACAGATATATCAGTAACCTAACAAGGAATATAAGGAGCTTCAATAATGGGATACCCTCTTCTCATGGCCTATTCCTCAAACATACACATCCCTAGCTGGAGATACCAAACTTTTCTGAGTTCTATGATTCTTCTGAATTTTCTTTTCCTTTTTCTTCTCTCTTAGAAGCCACAACTTCAAGACATGTCAAAACCACAGAAGCTGAAGTTAGCATAGGTAAACACTAGCCATCAAGTATTTTCTTCATTTTGAATTATGTTGGCTATAATGAATATAGCAGAAATTTTATTCAAGGTATCTTTGAGTATAAATTATCAGAACATTAAGATATTATGCCAGGTGAATGCTTTTTCTGTTTGGAATAAAATGGCATAATTGAGACCACACATGATGGACCACTTAAGAAAGTTTTAGTTCACTCAAGAAACCCATAACTTTATTCTGAACCAAGTCCTAATTTTAGGTAAAAGGGAATTCATAAGTTGATTTTTTCCTTTTGTGATTTCAGTTACCACTGGGATAACTACTGGTACAACCATTGCCTCGGGGAGTTCCAACACAAGTGAGTCATGAAAGAGTTGGAGAAGTTTGCCTCTGTGAATTTCAGAGAACCAAGTACCTCATCCATAGTGGTAGTATTACATAAAGTAACAGTTACAGATTTCTAAAAATGTCCACATTCCATACCACTGTCTTCTATTTCTTCTCAGGGGCAACAACCTCTACAGAAGTGGTCATTACCACTGAAGAAATATTGTCAACTGGTGAGTAGTTTGCTCTTTCAGCCTTGTGGGTTCTGAGTTTTTGGTAGTTGATGGATGAGTGAAAGATGGGGTAGAACAGGGTTTTGTATTTCACTTGAAGACATGATCTGTCAGGTCAATTAGGCTTGAGTCTATGCTCTCTACAGTGATTTTCACCATACACCAGTCTTTTAGATGTGATTTTATGAAGCTAAGAATGATGTTACTCTTAATCCTTCTCAATCCATCTTGCTTTTGTAGGTACTACTTTGGGTTCAACTACAGTTACCAGGGACCCAGACAATTCTAGTCCTGGTTAGTAGAGATGTTTAATTCACCTATCTGGGCTTCTCTTGAGTATGAAACACATTCTTATGGGTTTGTCCTCATGACCTATGGGTTTGTTGTCCCAGAAAATTTAATTTTTTTTTTTTTAATTTACTTCTCCCCAGTCCAAGATGCACCAGGGAAGCAAGTCGCAGGAAGTAAAACAGGAGAGCACTTCTTTCCAAAGTATTAAACTATAGCAAATGACTCGAATGAGAATTTTGCCATCTATTGGTTTGAGGGGAAAAAAGCATGGCGTTTGCTTCTCTTGGATTAAGAGAGTGCTTTTCCGCTTGTTAAAAGCAATGTGAATTTGTTCAAGTCCATGCTATTCTCAAGGCAAAACAACCACTACTGTGATTTCTTGATCTCTTTCCTTCTCTTTCTCTCCCTCCATTTCACTTTCTGACAGGACATAACTTTTCACTGGAAGACTTATTTGAGTCAATTGAGGTTGGTCATGCTAATGCTGTGGAATTTCCTGGACTAAAGATCATATTAGTTGCATCTTTGTTAGGACATTGCTTCCTGAAGTAAGCAGTCAATGGGGACAGGAATCAAATGATATTTGAAATGATGAGTGCTGATGACTTTGTTTTAAATAATCACATAGAATGAGAAAACAGTTCCTTGGGTTCACCAGTACCTAAAGGGTGGTAAAGGCAAAGGTGCCAGAGAGAGAGAGAGAGAGAGAGAGAGAGAGAGAGACCTTTCTGCTCAGCAGTTGCCAGTGTGCTTGCTATTACCTAACAGTATTAGAGTGCTGGAATGTACATACTGTACCTGGAGGCCATGCTGCCTCTAATTTGGAGGTCCAGAATCTCAGATTCAACAGAATTAATACAACTTTTCTGAGGACACATTTAAAAAAAAAAAAAGATTCATTTTTTAGAGAACCTAGCCTCATGGCAGTAAAATTGAAAGTAGAAGGGAGAAACTATCTTGAAAGAATTAACATATCAAAATTCTTAGTTCTTCCCGCTGTTTAGTTTTCATGAGTAACTAATATGATTCTAGAGAGCCAAGGTCCAGAAGTGAATCAGGCCAACAAGGGAAATTGGAAAAGGTGAGGATGGGGAAGACCCCATCTCCAGTGCAGTAACTCTGAAAGAAAAGCATCCCAGAGTACTAAAGTTTACCACAAAAAATATAACCAAACAGGGAAGACATATCATTTCCCTGCTTGGGACCAAGAATCCTGGAGAAGGAATATATGGTTTCACAGAAACACATGGATTTGTTCTAAAGTATAGTCTCTGTCCAAGGTGGGGGGAAAAAGACATTGCCCATATTGCCCCCTCTTCCAGGTATGGAGTCTGCTGCTAGGAAGAAGCATGCCTAAAGTTTAGTCAATCTGAGAGGAACATGAGGTCATCTTGGTCTTCCAAGATGTTTTCTCATTTTCTTTCAGTCTTTTATATCTTCTTCCCCACCCCTGAACTATTATAGGAGATCCAGGAAACCAAGTCACATGAAGTAAAAGAGTTAAGTGTGAGAAAAGCTTTTGTCATTTAGAGAAGGAGAACCTTAAAGTAAAAAATGTATTGGGATCAAAGGAACATTCAGTTCACCTGAGGGAGACCACTTAACATTTCCATGGCAGAG
The DNA here is from genome assembly GCA_020662805.1 of Glaucomys volans. Taxonomy (NCBI): domain Eukaryota; kingdom Metazoa; phylum Chordata; class Mammalia; order Rodentia; family Sciuridae; genus Glaucomys; species Glaucomys volans. The sequence continues at coordinate 3,900,337 of JAJEJO010050702.1, read as the reverse complement.
GCATGAACTAACATTAGATGCCTTAGTGCACTCCAGCAGTTTGGAGATTCTCCCTGCATGTGGAGGTGTCTTAGGAACTTGGTCTTTGGAGATCAGAAAACCTGACTGTTCTTCCCTTGCTCATTTTAGGTACCTCCAAGGAAGTATCTGAAACAACCACTGCTCCCGGAATTACTACCACAGGTAAGTAAAACAGACAGAAATGGACTTTTCTTGGAATCATCTTGATGACAGAATAGATTATCTGAAGTGAACCCATTTCTTCAGTCCTCTGCACTCACATTTGTTCCTCTATTAGCAGTCACTGCTTCTATTGGAGTCAAAGAAACTTCTGGAACCACAGTTCAAACAGGTGAATGTTGGCAATGTAATCTCTTCATTGATCAAGATGGCTTTAATTACACTTTAGGAGTTGAGTGTGGGGACAGAGGAGCCAGGAAGATGAAGTTAAACTTCCTATTAGAACATGATTTTGAAGTTCATCTAGGGCTGCCTTTTTTCTCTGGGATGCTTTGGTTTAGGTATCTATCAGGGCTCCTTTCCTAAAGACATTCATGAAACTTGAGATTTCTGAGAAATGGATTATGAAGGGTGCTAGTCTGAAATATTATTTCCTTTGGCAGGTTCTACTTCAGTTACAGTTGGAGTCACAACCCACCCACAAGTATCCCAGCCAGGTAAAATGAACTGACCCAAATGGACTAGAGGGAATTATCTATTCCACATCAAGCATCATGCCTTGTGTTATGAATTTATGCCACTGGGCACGTACACACAGACTTGACATATATATATAATTAGATTTTCCTATACATGAATTATTCTTTTCCTTGTTTGTTTTATTGTTCTATTCAATGGAACTGTTTTCCAAGAATTTGTTGAAGTGAATTTTATCTTGATAATTTCTCCTTTCTATTCTCATATTTCTTTCCCATTAAAATTTGGAGTGCAAAGGAAACACTTTGTAATGGTTAGCTCTCAAATACCATGAAAGGCAAGAGAGTGGAGATGGATGGGATAGATGAGAATACATCTGTAAGATTGGCTGCATAACCATTTTTTCCCCAGCAAGAGAAAAATGAATTTAATAACTAGCCCAACACTATTCCTGAACTTCAGAACTTCAGACACTAATGAGTTTTCTGTTTTTGCATAGGATGCCCTGCAACACTTCCACCAGCTCCAGGTAAGAATGCCTCTAGTACAAAGTCTTGTGAATCATATTTCAAAGCTATCGCAGCAGAAGTCACTGGCCATGAGAATGTTATAAGGAAACTTGAAGTCGATGGATTTAGCTTTAATTCTTCAAATTAACAATGAATAACAGTTTTTTTTCCTCACTAATGCAGCCAAACAAAACAAATAAACACTGTTACTTATATAAAAAGCGTATCTACTAGTTATTTCAGCAAATTATGTATTATGATCAAAATATATTTTGATCACTTGATAATGGGAATTTTAAATGCTCAGCAATTTAAGCTTTCTTGGGGTTGATCTTAAATTACTCAATAATTTTAAAAGATTTTATTGAATTCCAGTTATTCTTGAGATAATGCAATATGCTTTGCAGCAAGTAGGAAAAATTCCTAAAAAACAAAACAAAACATTTTTTACAGTAAAGTGGAAAAAGAAAGGTCTTTAAAGAAACATGGGCAATTTTCATAAGGCAGTTGTTTTATCTATGGTATAGATAACTGATTGGATCAGGAGGTTAAGTAGGCCTCTCAAGTATGCAAGATCAAAAATAGTAAGGTACAGGGGTAAAGTCTTGGGGTAGAGCAGCAGTCAGTAGGACTTACAGTAGTGTGGATGACAGATTGAAAGGAAGGAATCGAAATGGCTCCTAAGTTTTAAGCTTGAATGATTGAAAGAAAATAGTTTGGTCCTTAAAAGGAAAAAGCCAATCTGGAAGAGAAAGTTGGTTTTAGGGACAAGACGATATAATCTGTTTTGTGCACATTGAGCTTGAGGTTCCTATAGGTCTGTTGGGAGGCTGTTGGGTGGAGTGAGAACTGGGGCCACAGTCAGGAGAGGCCTGACCTGCAGCTGGATGTCGGAGGATCAGGCATCCCCTTGATGTGGACATGGTGGAGATGAAGTCCCAGGGGACAGAAGAGAGACAAAATGAGAACGAATACTTCTAGTAAAGACAGGAGTTACCAAGCACTAAATTTGAAGAAAGGAGAGCATTTTCATGAAAGTGAAAGTTGTGAAGGTCAGCTTTGTCAGGGAACTTTAGCTGAGAAGGGCCTTTGTGACTGGCGGTTATGAGGTCTTGGTGACTTAAAGGACTGTGGAGGCAGAAGTCATCCTATAAAACAGTAAGTCAAACAGTTGCCATTTATTGACTACTGCCAGGAAAATAAAAATCAAGATTTTTTACTGAGGATTATAAAAATAGGATATATATGCCTTTTAGGGATTGTTTGCTTAAAGTAGATGGATGTGATTTATCTACCCTAAGGCACCATATAATCCTGTGACTCTGAAATCCTAGTGCCAATTACAGTATTGGCCACCTGCTGGTTATCTATAAATAACAGATGGCTGTATTTTGCCAAATTTAATTAGCATTTATCATTTCATGTTAACAGTGTGTCACGGTCCACTGGGAGAAGAGAAATCTGTAAGTGTACAGTTTTGCTCTACTTTCATCCAAATTGGCTTTCATTCCTGCATTTGAAGAGAAGTCTAATCTTGGTTTATACCTGCAGCCTGGAGACACATGGACTTCTAATTGCCACAACTGTACCTGTACTGAAGCAAAGACTGTAGACTGTCAACCTCAGGAGTGTCCTTCTCCACCTATATGCAGAACCGGAGAGAAGCTTGTGAAGTTTAATGACACCTGCTGTGAAATCGGACACTGTGGTGTGTATTCATAATGCATTTAATGAATTGAATTTGTTCACATGATAGACAAATAATTGTTTCAGAATAATACTTCCCTTCTTAAAATTTAGCAATTTCCAAATGAGGGAAACCCAGAATTAACAGTTATGCATATAATCAATCAGTAGATGGATGGATATTTCAGTATTATGAGGATAAACATAATTGGTTGATAAATAGGATCTCATCTACAATTTGTCTTGTAAGAAAATAACTTATTGTTTGCTTTAGAATGAAATAACTTGTCTCTTTTTCAGAGCCTCAAACATGTTTATTTAACAATACTGATTATGAGGTAAGGCCTTTTCTTCTCTAAAATATTTTTATTAAAATAGTTACATAACTAAATGCAATGCTAAATTACACCAAGGGGCTTTCAGCATATAATATGAAAAAACATTGGTAATGATGGAGTGGAATGAGTTCTTTTCCCCCTTATTAATTTTCAGAACATCAAATGTAACACTCACCATGTTTCTTATCAAAGGGGGAAAATACACTTCATCATTAACCACCCGGCAGTGGAGCTTCTGAACAAAATTTCCCATGGGTCTTGCCAGATGGAGAAGACACACTTTGTAACATTCAAATCAATGAGCAGAGTTAAACTGTAATTATAACCAGAAAGATCAGATGGCCACACTGTCAGAGATCAAATAAGAAAACCCAGAGGACTAGAGCCCCACAATGTGAACTTAGTCACACACTATATTCAGAGTTGGTGGGTTTTGACAACTGATTTGCCATTTTGGACAGTATTTAACTTTTGAAAAATGGTATGGAAAATACATAAAAATTGGATGATTCTCAAATTGATATTAATATACTTGACCTGGTAGTATCAAATATTTTAAAAATCTAAAAATGAAGGTGGTAGTTATGGTAGAAAATATATAAAACAACTTGTGAGTGTTTTACTTTCATAACCTATTCACCATATTTAAATCTTTAGTTTTCAGAGTTGATCTGACTTTAGAACCTAGAATAGTTTTTAAACCAAATATGATGACATTTAAGGAACAAAAGGAACATTTACAATCACGTATATGCATTACTGGTTAAATAGTAAAATTTCAGTTTATCAAAGTTCTTACAGTTTGAAGCCCTAAAATAAAGTTTCTCATAAAGTGGTTAGAATGTTGAACATAGATTCTTTATAAAACAATCTAGAGAGTTTAAACATATAGGAATACAGTCAAGATGGAAGAGATCTTAGGAGATTTGTCATCTGTTCTAATGTGATAAATTGATTTTGTGACATTTTTCCCTTACTTGGATATCTTATTTAGTTTTCCTCAAACTTAGAGTATAACAATTGTGGTGCACTGCTTGCTTACCATATAATAACCATCTTGAAAAATTCTTGAAAATAAAACAGGATAACTGAATTTTGTCTTAAAGATGGAGAATCTTGACACATTTTGTGCTCTCAATGAAGAATTTTGATTTATTCACAAAAGTAGAAGACACTCAAACAACTGTTTCTTCACTATTAACCTAATGTCTAAAAAGTGCCTCTGGACAGTCACTAAACATTGAAGTTTTTGTTTTTGTTTTTTATTGGCTCAGCTGTCAACTTCAAAAAGAATTCTTCCCCTCCTTTCCTTCCAGATTGGTGCTTCATTTGATGACCCCAGCAACCCATGCGTCTCCTACTCCTGTAATAGCACTGGCTTCGTTACGGTAGTCAAAGACTGCCCCAAGCAGAGTTGGTGTGCAGAAGTAAGTCCTGTTCTTAACTTGGACATCATGTTAAACACAAACCTGACCTGTACTCTTTATCATAAGTTTGGAAACATTCGATGTCTGGCCAACAGACCTATATCTCTTGTCAATTTCATAGAACTTTAAATAAATTTATGAAACCAAGAGTCAGATATTCTAGATATAAAAAAGTCATTCAAAAAGGTGGATGTATCAAGGAAGGCCCTCATTTTTTACAGGCTCTATAAAACTTAATTTATTGCTATTTTAGAAAAAGTTGGTCATAAACAGGGCATGATGGTGCACACTGGTAATCCCAGTGACTTGGAGGCTGAGACAGGAGGATAGTGAGTTGGAGGCCAGTCTCATCAACTTAGCAAAACTGTTTCAAAAAGTAAAAAAAAAAAGAAAAAAAGCTGAGGATTAAGCAAAGTGGTAAAGTGCACCTGGATTCAATTCCCAGGACCCCCCCCCCATAAGTTATTATAGAAAATGTGTTAATTTTTAAATAAAAATATTTTCTATAAAAATTTTCTGTAATTATGTATGTATATTAATATCCATGTGCCACAGTATCTCCATTTCTATGGTCTGAGCATTTTCTATTAATGCTTAATCATTTTTCTTTCTGAAGTTATAATTTTTAATAAGTTTAAAATTTTACAATACTGGATTTCATTATTTCAACTGAGACTTTACTTGGAGACAATTGTAAGTTTGTAATTATAACAGAATATCAGGTATAGATCATGACTGTGAGAAGCTTAATGTCTGGGGTTAAAGTATTTTTCATTTAAAATAATTTTTTGCATGATGTTATCTTTTTAAATGATTCAGGTAAAGCTTTGAATTCTAAGAATTTTTCTACCTCTTTTTGGAAAATTGTTGTCTAAATACTGCTTCATTTTTATTCCCAAGTTCACCTCCCTCCTTCCTTGCCCCTGCTCCAGATCTGCCATCAGCATGTTCTGTTTCCCTCTTTCTGATGCCATCTTAATTAAAAATTATATATTATTAATAGAAAAAAAGTTTTCAATCTGTCTTCTTTTCTCTTACCCCTACAGGAGGACAGAACCTATGATTCAAACAAATGTTGCTATACATGTAAGTTAACTTCAAAGCAAAGTGTAAGCTGTTGATAGGTTTTTAAAAATACAATTAAAGATCATTAATGGAAAGTTTCCTGTATTTTAATAACATGTAATCTAACCTAAAGCATCCATCAATATTTATACCCAATGCATTATATTTATTCATTCTTCTTGGCTATAACATTCTTCCCTGTAAAAACTAGTTGTTTATAGTGGAAGAAATTTTAAATAGGAGAAGATTAGCTTTCTTAACACCAGCAAGCTGTGTTGTCAATTGGTGTATTAGAGCACACGGATGGATGATCTGTAATGAAACAATGGTTGTCAAACATAATCCATCCCTGTATTTCTTCCCCCAGTGGTCCGTCCCTCTCTCTTTCACCTGTAATAGTAATAAGAGCAATAATGAGATAACATCTGAGTACTAACCAGTTGCATTATACTGGGGACTGAAATAGTTAATTTCCCTTAGTAATAGTTCTTTTTGAGGTCATTATTCCCTATGGTTAAGAAAATGGAGACTTAGCAATTGTTAAAATGTTAAATCTCACTCCTGCCTGTTGTCTGCTTCGCTTTAGGTAAGAATGATTGCAGAACTTCTCCTGTGAATGTGACAGTTAAGTACAATGGTTGCAAGAAAAGAATCCAGATGGCAAAATGCATAGGGGAATGCAAAAGGACTCTCAAGTGAGTTTTTCTTTGTATACTATTGTAACCTTTGTGTGACTTTGTAACCTTGTGGACAAAATTAAGATTTTAAAACATTATATGGAGAATTTTTTTTTTTTACATGAGAGCAATGTTTGATGATCAGGATCCAACTAACATATGTAAAATATTAGGATCTGATAATTAAGATAAACATTTTTAAATAGTAATAAAATCATTTTGAAGTTTTCTAAACAGGCATAACACATTTGTGGCAAAGATGTATTCATCTTCCTGCAGTGATTACAGCCAGTACCTAAGCAATGATGTGCATTCTTTTATGTGCAGTTTTGCATATAGATTTATACAGAATCATGTGGTACTAAATAGATTATTTAAAAATATGTTTCGTTTACTCCTTTTTTACACCTTAATATTATGATTACAAATCTTCTCTTTGAACTCTTTTCTTTTGTTCTTAAGTACCAATTATCACTGATCAGAAGTTAGAGTAGGGAGGAATGCAAGGTCTAGGAGAAGAGTACTTTGGTTGGAAGGCTGGTTAAGTCACTTAGAGAATTAATTAGAATTGAAGCATTGATGTCGGATTTCTGCCAAGACATTCCAAAAGTATTTATTATTGAATTTTCTTTTGTTTTAGGTACAATTATGATCTCTTTCAGTTGGAAAATTCATGCCTCTGCTGCCGAGAACACAACTATGAGTACAGAGACGTTGCTCTCGACTGTTCTGATGGCAGCACACTGTCTTACAGATACAGGCACACCACATCCTGCTCTTGTTTAGACATGTGTGAACCGGCCACGACTGCTCAGACCAGCACCTAATGACCAGATAGTTATGACAGTTGTAAAGGGCTATTTATTTTCTAAGAAAAAAAAATCGCTACATAGAACAACTAAGCACTTGTATCTTCCTCAAAGTGAATACTCATAATGAGGAATTATTTTTTTCTTATTGACTGGGTTTGAAAAATAAATATAACTTTGCAAGCAATTAGTGAAGCACGTGCACTAGTTTTATGGCAATGAGAATTCTGCAAGTCAAGCGGAAACAGTCTTACCATGATTCTCTAACAAACTTTTCTTCTCTCCTTATCTCTTTAGGCCATTCTTCTTAATTCCCTCTTCTCACTACTTACTGAAAATGTAGTTTTTGTTCTCTTTTCCATCTTCTCTATGTCAGTGGAGGCTCACCCCTCTTTCTCCCCTGGCTCCCTCTCCTAGGACACCGTACCTCCTTAAAGTTCTTTCTGCAGGGTCTGAAATTTCTACACTTCCTTCCTTGAAAGGTTTCGCTAGTTGTTCCTATGACATTTTAAATTAATGCTCCCCTTTTATGGACAGCATTGCTTCTGCTAATCCTGCATCTTTTCGATCTCCAATTGCATTCTATTCTTCTTCTCATTTTACTCAGACTCTCACAGAGTTCATCAATACAAATACAGGTGTTTGCACACTTGAGGATTTCTAGTCTGTATCACCAACACCACACACACAGATGTTTGAATTTAACATCTGATGGAAACCCAAACTGAACTATTATTTTCTGTGACCAACTCCTCTATATTTTGTATACCAGTGATGTCATGGTGAAAGAAGTTGAGGCTGATCAACATGACAGTCACCTTCAATACATTCTTACCTTTTACTGCCTCACACACATATCCTCCTTTCTGCACATATATACCCAAGTATACCTTGTATAACAGTTTTTACATATGTAAAACATGTGCAACTAACACACTTATCCCCTTCCCAACATAGAAAAACAAATCCAGTTTATGATTTAGAACCCACTTATGTACTATCTTTCTGTATCATTTGGACTAATGGTAAATATATCCATCATCAAGCATTGTATATTCAATGTTGGGGGGTAATATTGGTTCATTAGTGTATACACCAAAGGCGAATAATAACTCCATACAAGTGGCTATTCCAGATCTCACTTCTATAGTCAGTCCCAAAGTCTTTGATGTGCCCCCATTTGTCCCTGATTCTAGATTTTTCTTCCTTTCAGTACATTCCAGAGTTGGTCATTTGGCAAAATAATAAGGGAGTTCAACCTTTTAAAACCAATATTGGTGAGGTTGCAGTTTTTCAATACCTCTTACTTCAGGAAATGGTAGAACATGGGACTACCACCATGCCTACATTTCAGTTTTTACTGTGCTAGCTATTTCCTCTTGATAGTTAGAATTGATCATCACAGATACTATAATGACTGGCACTCCTGCTTAGGAAGTTTGATTTAGAATTATGAGAAACCCCAAGTGGCTAGCTGGGAGTTAGAACATGGCAGAGAATGTAATGTTAATTTCTGATCACACTAATACGTTACCTCCTACCGTCAGCAGACCAAATTCACTAGGAAGTATCCCTCAGCTAGTATCAGACTGGAATGGGGAACCATATTCAAACCATAGCATCTTCTCCAAACAAAAGGCATAAATTCAGAGAGAGGTGGCCACCACATAAGTGGCAGCATATTGCAGCCAATAAGAAACCATCTCAAGGACCAACTTTTGTCTTTGAGACCTGAATGGGCCCCCATGCTAAATGTATGCCTTCCAATTGATGGATTGCTCCTTCAGACATTCAACTTCAAAGCTATGTAGATAAGCTAGTGCCCAGTAGAGGAGGATGTACTTCATTTTATGGTGCTCTGTCATTGCAATACTGCCAGAAAGCTAGTGTTTTGGAAATAGAATAGCTGTTCCACAGAGTGGCATGATTTTGCTCTAAAACCTATAAAGTCTTTTTTTATATTAAAACTTTTTTTATTTACTTATTGATTCATTGAACACAAATGGAGTACAGCTATTGTTTCTCTAGTTGTACACAAAGTAGAGTCACACCATCTGTGCATTCATACATGTACACAGGGCAATGATGTCTGTCACACATTCTGTTATTATTCTTACCCCCCCACCCTGACACCACCCCTCCCTTCCCTCTATGCTATCTATCCTTCCTCCATTCCTGCCACCCTTCCCCCTGCCGCATTATGCATCGTCATTCACTTATCAGAGAGACCATTCAGCCTTTGGATTTTTGGGATTGGCTGATCTCACTTAGCATAACAGTCTCCAACATCATCCATTTACCTACAAATGCCATAATTTTGTTCTTATTTATGCCTGAATAATACTCCATTGTGTATATATACCACAGTTTCTTTATCCATTCATCTATTGAAGAGCATATAGGTTGGTTCCACAATCTAGCTATTGTGAATTGAGCAGCTATGAACATTGATGTGGTTGCATCACTGTAGTAATCTGATTTTAGGTCCTTTGGGTATAGGCCAAGAAGTGGGATAGCTGGGTCAAATGGTGGATCCATTCCAAGTTTTCTAAGGAATCTCCACACTGCTTTTCAGAGTGGCTGCAACAACTTGCACTCCCACCAGCAATGTATGAGTGTACCCTTTTCCCCACATCCTCGCCAACACCTGTTGTTGCCTGAATTCTTAATAAGAGACATTCTAATTGGGGTAAGATGAAATCTTAAGGTGGTTTTGATTTGCATTTCTCTTATAACAAGGGATGTTGAACATTTTTTCATAAATCTGTTGATTGCTTGTAGATCTTCCTCTGTAAAGTGTCTGTTCATTTCCTTGGCCCATTTATTGATTGGGTTGTTAGTGTTCTTGGTATAAAGATTTTTGAGTACTTTGTAGATTCTGGAGATTAGTGCTGTATCTGAAGTGTGTGTAGAAAGGTTTTCTCCCACTCTGAAGGCTCTCTCTTCACATTGCTGATTGTTTCCTTTGCTGAGAAGAAGCTTTTTAGTTTGACTCTATCCCAATCATTGATTCCTGGTTTTATTTCTTGCGCTTTGGGAGTCATGTTAAGGAAATCTGGTCCTAGGCCAACGTGATGAAGATTTGGACCTATTTTCTCTTCTATTAGGTGCAGAGTCTCTGGTCTAATTCCTAGGTCCTTGATCCACTTTGAGTTGAGTTTTGTACAGGGTGAGAGATATGGGTTTAGTTTCATTTTGCTGCATATGGATTTCCAATTTTCCTAGCACCATTTGTTGAAGAGGCTATCTTTTCTCCATTGTATGTTTTTGGCTCCTTTGTCAAGTATGAGATACCTGTATTTATGTGGGTTTGTCTCTGTGTCCTCTATTCTGTACCATTGATCTACCTGTTTATTTTGGTGCCAATACCATGCTATTTTTGTTACTATTGCTCTGTAATATAGTTGAAGTTCTGGTATTGTGATACCCCCTGCTTCGCTCTTCTTGCTGAGAATTGCTTTAGCTATTCTGGGTCTCTTATTCCTCCAAATGAATTTCATGATTGCTTGCTCTATTTCTATGAGGTCCGTCATTGGGTTTTTAATTGGAATTGCATTGAATTTGTATAGCGCTTTTGGAAGTATGGCCATTTTGACTATATTAATTCTGCCTATCCAAGAACATGGGAGATCTTTCCATCTTCTCAGTCTTTCTTTAATTTCTTTCTTTAGTGTTCTGTAGTTCTCAGTGTAGAGGTCTTTCACTTCTTTTGTTAGATTGATTCCCAAGTATTTTATTTTATTTGAGGTTATTGTGAATGGGGTAGTTTTCCTAATTTCTCTCTCAGAGGATGTATCACTTACAAATAAAAATGCATTAGATTTATGAGCATTAATTATATATCGTGTTACTTTACTGAATTCAATTATGAGTTCCAGAAGTTTTCTGGTAGGATTCTTAGGGTCTTCTAAATGGAGAATCATGTCATCAGCAAATAGGGATAGTTTGATCTCTTCTTTTCCTATTCGTATTCCTCTAATTTCTTTGGTCTGTCTAATTGCTCTGGCTAGAGATTCAAGGACAATGTTGAATAGTAGTGGCGAAAGAGGGCAACCCTGCCTTGTTCCAGTTCTCAGGGGGAATGCTTTCAATTTTTCTCCATTTAGAATGATGTTAGCTGTGGGCTTAGCATAGATAGCCTTTACAACGTTAAGGAACGTTCCTACCCCTATTTTTTCTAGTGTTTTGAGCATGAATGGGTGCTGTATTTTATCAAATGCTTTCTCTGCATCTATTGAAATAATCATGTGGTTCTTGACTTTAAGTCTGTTGATGTGGTGAATTACATTTATTGATTTCTGGATGTTGAACCAACCTTGCATCCCCGGGATGAAACCGACTTGATCACAGTGCACTATCTTTTTAATATGCTTTTGTATGTGATTTGCTAAAATTTTGTTAAGAATTTTTGCATCTATGTTCATTAGGGATATTGGTCTGAAATTTTCTTTCCTCGATGTGTCCTTGTCTGGTTTTGGTATCAGGGTGATATCAGCTTCATAGAATGAGTTTGGAAGGGTTCCCTCCTTCTCTCTTTCATGAAATACTTTGAGGAGTATTGGAATGAGCTCTGCTTTGAAGGTCTTATAGAACTCAGCTGTGAATCCATCCGGTCCTGGACATTTCTTTGTTGGTTGGCTTTTGATGACTTCTTCTATTTCATTGCTTGAAATTGATCTATTTAAGTTGTGTATGTCCTCCAGATTCAGTTTGGGTGGCTCATATGCCTTTAGGAACATGTTGATGTCTTCCATGTTTTCTATTTTGTTGGAGTATAAATTTTCCAAATAGCTTCTTATTACATTTTGTATTTCAATAGTGTCTGTTGTAATATTTCCATTTCCATCACGAATGTTAGTAATTTGGAGTTTCTCTCTCTTCCTCTTCGTTAGTGTGGCTAAGGGTTTATCAATTTTGTTTATTTTTTCAAAGAACCAACTTTTTGTTTTGTCAATTTTTTGAATTGTTTCTTTTGTTTCAATTTCATTGATTTCAGCTCTGATTTTAATTATTTCCTGTCTTCTACTACTTTTGGTGATGGTCTGTTCCTCTTTTTCTAGGGCATTTAGCTGTAATGTGAGGTCATTGATTTGTTGACTTTTCATTCTTTTGTTGAATGCACTCGATGCAATGAAGTTTCCTCTTAGCACTGCTTTCATAGTATCCCAGAGATTTTGATATGTTGTATCTTTGTTCTCATTGACCTCTAAGAATCTTTTAATTTCCCCCCTAACGTCTTCTGTTATCCATGCATCATTCAATAGCATATTATTTAATCTCCAGGTCTTGGAGTAGTTTCTGTTTTTAACTTTATCGCTGATATCTAATTTCATTCCATTGTGATCTGATAGTATACAAGGTAGTATCTCTATGTTTTTGTATTTGCTAAGAGTAGCTTTGTGGCATAACATATGGTCTATTTTAGAGAAGGAGCCATGAGCTGCTGAGAAGAAAGTGTATTCGCTTTTGATAGATGAAATATTCTAAATATGTCTGTTAAGTCTAAATTAGCGATTATGTCATTGAGTCCTATGGTTTCTTTGTTCAATTTTTGCTTGGAAGATCTGTCCAACGGTGAGAGAGGTGTGTTAAATTCCCCCAGTATTATTGTGTTTTGGTCTATTTGGTTCCTGAAATTGAGAAGGATCTGATTGATGTACATGGAGGCTCCACTGTTTGGTGCATAAATATTTATGATTGTTATGTCTTGCTGATTTATGCTTCCTTTAAGCAGTGTGAAATGTCCTTCTTTATCCTTTTTGACTAACTTTGGCTTGAAGTCTGCTTTGTCTGAAATGAGGATGGAAACCCCTGCTTTTTTACTCAGTCCATGTGCATGGTATGCTTTTTCCCAACCTTTCATCTTCAGTCTGTGGGCATGTTTTTCTATGAGATGAGTCTCTTGAAGGCACCATATTGTTGGGTGGGTCTTTCTTTTTAATCCAATCTGCCAGTCTATGTCTTTTGATTGATGAGTTTAAGCCATTTACATTCAGGGTTATTATTGAGATATGACTTGTATTTCCTGTCATTTTAGCTTTTTTTTGGCTTTTAACTTAACTTTGCTTCTCCTTTGATTGGCTATTTCTTTAGGGTAATTCCTCCCCATGTTGACTAACATTGTTATTTTTCATATCTTCCTCTTGGAATATTTTGCTGAGAATGTTCTGTAGGGCAGGCTTTCTATTTGTGAATTCTTTAAGCTTTTGTTTATCATGGAAGGATTTTATTTCATCATCAAATCTGAAGGTAAGTTTTGCTGGGTATAAGATTCTTGGTTGGCATCCGTTTTCTTTCAGAGCTTGAAATATGTTGTTCCAGGCCCTTCTTGCTTTTAGGGTCTGGGCTGAGAAATCTGCTGATATCGGTATTGGTTCCCCCCTATACGTAATCTGATGCTTTTCTCTCGCCGCTTTTAAAATTCTATCTTTGTTTTGAATGTCAGGTATTTTCATTATAATATGCCTTGGTGTGGATCTGTTGTAATTCTGTGTGTTTGGTGTCCTGTAAGCCTCTTGTGATTGATTTTCCATCTCATTCATAATATTTGGGAAATTTTCTGATATTATTTCATTGAACAGATTATTCATTTCCTTGGTTTGTATCTCTGTCCCTTCCTCAATCACAATAACTCTTAAATTTGGTCTTTTCACGATGTCCCATATTTCTTGGAGGTTCCGTTCATGATTCCTAACCATCTTCTCTGTTTGTTCGACTTTGTTTTCAAGATTAAATATTTTGTCTTCATTGTCTGAGGTTCTGTCTTCCAGGTGATCTATTATGTTAATTATGCTTTCTATTGAGTTTTTAACTTGGTTTATTGTTTCCTTCATTTCCTTGTTTCATTCAAGGATTTCTGTTTGTTTTTTTTTTAGAACTTCTATCTCTTTATTGAAATGATTTTTTGCTTCCTGCAATTGCTCTATTAGCCGATTATTCATGGCCTGAATTTGCTCTCTCATCACATCATTCTCTTCTTGGATCATTTTAATTATGAACATTCTGAACTCCCTTTCTGTCATTCCTTCTACCATGCTGTCTTTGGGTTCTCTTGATATATCATCTAGGTTTGTTTGGGACACTTTCTTCCCGTGCTTTCTCATGTTGCTTGTGTATCTTCCCCTCTAGTAGTGTGAATCTGAGGGATTGCAGTTTCCCTGTAAAGACTTATAGTGTCCCTGCAGATTTCCAATACCTCACTTTGAAGAGATTATTATTCACAGTACCCTATATAAACAATATGTATCCTTAAACCATATAGAACCTATTTAGATATAAACTGTGTTATAGTATGCAGAAATGATTGCAAATTATCTACTGCATAATTGATAGGTTTACAATAAGGACCACAATTTCAAATAGTGGAAAAAGAAAATGCTGAGTGGTTTAGAATATAACGTTAATGAGATAGGAAGTGAGTCTATAGAGTTACTATGTCATAGGAATAGTGAGAGCGGAATTAGAGGAAATAAGTTTTTAGCATGAGAAAAGAGAATGGGTCTCCAAGGACACTGCTATATTACAGCATGATAGAATAGTAAGGGTATTAATAGGAAAGAAGTGGGAATGTAGTAAGTATATTAGGAATAATCATAATATTACTATTTAGACAAAAAAAAAGGAAGAAAGTTCTGCAGTAAAATTATATTGTACTATTCGAACCTCTTATTGTTCAGTAGTCTGATGCCTGTCAGGCACTTGGTAATGCTGTGTCCCAAGAAGGATGCTGTCCCACTGCCTCCAAGTCAGGGATGATCAATGTTTGTGGGCAAAGGTAACCTGCTGTTGTTAAATGGTTGGCGACAGCGTGGGTGCTGGCCTGAGTCTAGACCAGGAACAGGGTGCAGGCCTGGGTTTGGAGCTGGATATGGCGGCGGCCCGATGGCTTGGTGGGTATGTGTTCACATCTGAGGCTGCCTGGGGTTCAGGCCTGAACCTGGCCTAGTGATGGTGATTTCCCAGCGGGCTGCTAGAGTTCTGCGCTCACTTCTGGCTGACGCCGAGCCTGGTCAGTGACTCTGAAGCAGCTACTGGGGACCCGCACTCACTTGGGGACCCTCACTCATTTGCTGGCTGGTGGGGAGCCTGGTCAGTGACTCCGAAGCTGCTGCTGGGGACCCACACTCACTTGCTGGCTGGCGCCCGAGTCCAGGCCCAGGTCAGTGACTCTGAAGCACCTGCGGGAGTCCAGCGCTCCCAGGTGGTAGCTGGCCTGGCAGAGTTGGTTCCAGAGTGGGACTGGGGACCTCTTATATGTGATTTGAATATAAAATCTCATTGAGAGCCATATTCCTGCTGTTTGAATCCCGAGCAAGTAGGAATCCACGGAGCAAGTAGGAATGCAGCCTTCCTCTAGCCCGCCATCTTGAATCCCCTCCCTATAAAGTCTTTATTGCTGTGCTCATACTAAAACTTGATTTTTTTTTTCTCCTTCAGATTCTTTCAGAACAATTGGATCAGCATAGATTATGAATTGAAAGTAAAATCAGCTTTTAATGACATCTTGATAGTCTGAACAGATTTGTTTTGGTCAAAGTCTTTCTAAAATGATCAGTTCTTAGGCCATCAAGTGAACAGAATTAAGAAATATATACATATAGATTTCTTGATATTACCAAAATCCAATCCAGCAATAGATGAACATAATACAACAGCTTGCCCTGTACTCAGAGGGGATAGCCCACTATCTCGGTACTATTATGATTTAAACTAATTATAGAAAACCTGAAATAACTGATTCCAAGAGATGAAAGTTTGTCTTCCAGATATGACTGGTTAGGTGATCCAGAACAGGTATGGCTCAGCCTAGCATCTTGTTTTTGTTCCACCATTCTCAACACACAATTCTCATCTTCCATCTTGATGGCCTTTCATGGTTCTCTCTAGCCCTACCATCTCATTCTTATTCAAGGCAGCGGGAAAGAAGAATGAGAGAAGGGGAGTGCATTCTCCTTACCTTCAAGGGAAAAACCCCCCAAATTTTACACACACTTCCACTAACATTTCACTGACCAAAATTAGAGCCTTAACTGCCTATGGAGCCACACGTAAGATTCTAAAATGTAAGTCTATGGATGATCTATAGAGTAATCATTGGGGTTCTTTTTAAAACTACAGATTTGTGGACTTCATGCTTAAAGTCAAGTTCAGTAAATCAGAAATCAGATAGCCAAATCAATAGTTGCAAACCAAATTCTAGGGGCCATGTTGTTTCATTTAGTAATAGAAACATCCAGAAAAGCATCTGCAATTTAAGTCATCACCAAACTAGATTAATGGGAGGGATCCTATATGCACTACGTAGATTTTACTTCAGAAATAACTTATTCCTCAGTCGTTGAGAGTACTACAAGACCCTTTACCTTCAGCTCTCAGATTCTTTAGGGAATTGCCTCAGCTAAAGAGGGTCACATCCCCCTTCATGGGGAAAAGAGGAGCACCTAGTGATTGATGTGGGTCAGTAGAAAGGCTCATCCTCCTCAACTCAATTTGAATCTAAGAACTCCCTACACAGTTGGCAGAGATTTACATAGAAGATGCAAGTGCCTTGCTTTCTCCTACCCAGTCTTGTTTCCTTTCATAAATTTGGATTATAAGAATATTCCATAACAAATTGCTGCCTATAAATCGCCATCTCAGAGTCCACTCCAAGAAAACATAATCTGCATTGTTTATGGGGATTTAGCATCATTCTCTAGAACCCATCAATGATCTATAGCATTTAAGTCTGAGAATGGAATGGGGAAGGATATAGAAATTAGCCTACTTATGTCTTTCAAATCTTTGATGGTGGCTTTGAAATGTGCTACATGGATAAACCCTCCTCTTCTATCATTTCTGATTCTCATTCCTTCACTTCCTATATGTAATAAAGATAGTTCCTATATGTCAAGGATACCATTTTAGTAGTTTCAGACAAGTGATCCCACCATAAATTTAATGAGAGGAAGGAAAATTAATACTCAAAATCTAGTATTTGTTAGAATAACTTTAAAACTCAGTATTACTGACCATTCCAATACTTTTTTCTCTCCACATATAATCCATCCCCTCCCATATGTTAATAAATGTTTCTCATTATTTGCACCTGAATACTTGGTAGCCCTACCTATGACTTTAATTATAGTTATCTCTCCTTATTCTATCATGTACATTTTTTGAAGACAGTAAGTTTGTATCTCTATTCAACAGATCTATGCCCAATACAAGTAGAAGACCTAGCATATAGTAGGTAATCAATACACATTTGTTGAGCATTAAATAATGAAATCTAACAAATATAAGACATTATTCATTACATTTCTAGGACTATATTCTTTGAACAATTATTTTTACAATGAAATATATACTCTCCAGATCTGTATCAGAGGTAAGAATGAACTACACCTAGGGACCAAAGTTTTATTCTTCAAAGATTATTCATGGAAATTTGTATGCATTCAGTCTTAAATGCAAAATTATATCCTTGGAGTAAACAAAAGAAAATATGAAAGATGGGGCTGAATAAGATCCTCCAGCGATGTCTCCCCACAAACACATCATTTTCAACAGCCATTCACACACAACCGTCACAAAGCTAAGGAAACTGGATGAGAGACCATAGTATCTGGTTTTATTATAATAAAAAAAGACCAACTGAAGAAGTTGGAAAGGAAAGCGTTGCCTGCCTTATCCCTTCCCCTACTCCAAGCAACCTAGAGAGATGCTACCCACTTGAGAGAAGAGGAAGGAATTGAATCAAGGTCTTAGGCTTGAAAGCCAATACCATGCCTACCATGGGGAGACCCAGGGCACTGGCAGAGCCCCACAATCCCTGACCCTGGGTCAGGACCAATGGATGAGACACAGGAACAGTGGTAACCAGGTGACCAACGGCTGCCTCCATCACCCTTTCTCCCACCTCAGGTAGAAGATGAAAACAACTCTACCTACTGGAAAGCAGGGAATGAAAGAACAGAACTTTGTCTTGAAGCTCAGCGTCTAGCTCGATCTGGCATCAGGAAGAGCTTGCATGCAGAGAATCTATCCTTCCCCAACATGAGCAAAGACCTATATGCTGCTGTGACAGACTCTACTTCTGGCCTGCATTATTGCCAGAATTGGAGTGAGCCTGGGACACTCCCCACTCTGATATTGTGCAGGTCCCTGAAGCTGTCAAACTCATGTGCAACCCAATTTAGTGTCATCCTTCATGGTCAAGAGACTATCTCCATTACCTATCCCCCAACCTTGGGCAGCACAGTTATTCCCAGGCCAGTGCTCACAATGCTTAGGCATCAGGTAGAGATTTGTATGTCAGTAGGATGAACATGAGTTTCAGTATGGACTACTACCAGCTGCACTGTGGGCCTGGGTACCTCCCTGAGAATGTGCAAATATTTGCAGCTATGAGACTCAGGTGCACCTTGGCCTT
Source organism: Glaucomys volans (assembly GCA_020662805.1). NCBI lineage: Eukaryota > Metazoa > Chordata > Mammalia > Rodentia > Sciuridae > Glaucomys > Glaucomys volans. The sequence continues at coordinate 3,881,756 of JAJEJO010050702.1, read as the reverse complement.
GGTGGCCAAGCCTTCAGCAATACTGCCAGGATCTCAGTCAGCATAGTGTGGTATAAGATACCATTTTTGAAGAGTAGGACAGGGTATTAAGTAATGCAGAGAAGAGAAGAACTTAGTTAAATGAAAGAACAAAATTTAAAAATCCATAGGAAATATTTGAGCTGAAATATATGTTCAGCAAAATTCAAAACACTATAGAAGGTATCAATAATAAGATGTATCAAACCAAAGAATCAGTGAACTCAAAGATAAGCTATTTGAAAATGGCCCTCTGGAGGAAAAAAACAGAAAAATAAAGAGGATAGAAGATGAAGAATAAAGAATGAATAGAACTTGGAGGAATTTGGGGACAGTATTACAAGAGCAAATATTTGGATTTTGGGGATTTAGAAAAACTAGTACATGTCAAAGGAGTAGAAAACTTATTCAGACTTAATAACAGAAAACTTCCTGAATCTGGAGAGATATACAAATAACCAGATACAGGAAGGTTAAAGGTCACCAGTCAGACTTAACTTAATCAAGTCTACCCAACACACCTTATAGTCAAGCTCTCAAAGGTGAAAGATAAAGCTTCCCAAGACTAAAAGAGAACTTCTCAGAAGTCTTACAGTCCAGGTGAGAGTGGCATGAGATTTCCATAGTACCGAAGGGAAAGGAAAAACTGCAAACCAAGAATACTGTGCCTAGCAAAACTATCATTTAGAAACAGAGACTTAAAAATTCACATATAAACAAATGCTGATGGAATATATCTCTGCTAGGCCCATCCTACCAGGAGAGCTAACGGGTATTCTTCAAAGTGAAATAAAGAGGCATGGGAAGATTCATTCAGCAAGGTTGGACTGGGATACAGGTGGGAGGTTGGGTTAAAGAGGGAGAGAAGTGTAGAGGAATGACATGTTACCGGCTATTAAAATAACCTTCAATTAAAGGAAAAAAAGAGACATTGATAAGTTAAAAAAAATCAGAAGGTATCAAATTCACTGATAAGAGATATTCAATTTCATGAGGTTCTGCTATTGCAAGCATAATGCATAGTCATTCGTATATTTGATATTAAGAGTGAAAAATTAAAAATAAGTACAATAATATTTAAAGAGGCAATATAAAGTGATATAAAATGGAATATTAGCAACTCAAAATATGGAGAGCAAGAGAAGAATGGAGGAAGTTTAGATTATGTAGAGGAAAATGAGAGGGAGGAGGGGGTGGAGGTATGAAAGATGGTGGAATGAGGCAGACAACATTACCCTATGTACATGTATGATTACATGAATGGTATGAATCTACATTGTGCACAACCATAGAAAAAAAAGTTGTACCCCTTTTGTGTACAGTGAATCAAAATGCAGTCAGTAAAAATAATAAATAAATAAATATGAGGAATCCAGTTTAAGTGTAGTTTTTTAGTATATTTTCTTTTGCTTTTCATTTTTCAGTTTTCTCTTTTCATCTTTATGATCATATTGAGTTGCTATAAAATAAAAATAGCTTACCATAATTAAAACATGTTTTGTGTAAGCCTCATGGCAGCACAAAAGAACCAACATGGACAAATCAAAAATAATAAGGAATCAAAACACACTACTATGGTAAATCACTGAAGCACAAAGGGAAGATTAAGTGATAGGGATAAAGAAAGGAATTGCAATAAAAGTAGAAATTACAAAGTGACTATAGTAAGACCTTACCTGTCTATAATTACCTTGAGAGTAAATGGATTAAATTCTCCAGTTAAAAGTCCAAGAGTGATTGAATGGAAGGGATAAAAAAAAAAAAAAAAGAATGAATGAATGAATGAATGACCCGACTGTATGTTGCTTGCAAGAAACTTACTTCATTTCTAAAGACATAATGAAAGCGTGAATGCCCACAGTTATATTAGATAAATTGGACTTTAAATCTAAAACAGTAATAGGCAACCAGGAAGGTCATTACATAATGTCAAAGGGGTCAATTCAGTAAGAGAAAAATAACAATTTAAGTCTATTTGAACCCAATATCAGAGCAGCCAAATACATAAAGACCTAAGGGAGAGGTAGGCTCCAATACAATAATAACTGGGAACTTAAACACTCCACTTTCCGGAATGGACAGATAATTCTGACAGATAATCAACAAAAAAAGAGCAAAATTAAATTTCACCTAAACCCAATGGAAATAACAGTTATTTAAAGAACATTCCACTCAATATCTACAGAATTACTGTTTTGCATCAACACATGCAATATCCTCCAGGGTGGCTCATGTGATGAGCTACAAAACAAGTCTCAACAAATTTTTACAAACAAATCATATTGAGTATCTTTTTTGGCCACAACACAATAAACCAAAAATTAATAATAAGAAAAATGTCACAAAGTATAAAAATACATGAAATTGAAATAGCTTACCTTTGAACAACCAGTTGACTGAGTAAATCAAGAAGAAAATTAAAACAACCCTTGAAATGAATGAAAGTGGAAACACAACATGCCCAACACAATGCACATAGAAAGAAGTGGCAAGAGGGAGGTTCATAGCAACCAGTGACTATAACAGGAAAGCAGAAAGAGACAGGAAGATAGTGGAGTGGATCTAGGCAGAATCCCCAAGCCTTCCACAGCCCAGAAAGAAAGCAACAAATGAATGAACAGCTGACCAAAGAAGAGAGTCACAGAATAAATACTCTAAAATTCAATATTGTAGAGCCTGAGACTTGGAGTTTGGTTACCAGAACTGATAATAGGAACAGAATTCCCCAACCCCAAACCTGGACCAGGGTGGGGTTATGGAGGAGGGGCATCACAGAGAAAGACGGGAGGAAAAGCACACAAACTCATTTCTTAACAACAGCTGGAAAGAAAAGCAAGCCAAATTAAAACACAACAGAAGCAGCAAAGATGGTGAAGGAGACCAAGCAGTTTAACCCAAATTGTGAATTAAAAGCCATGATGGACATGGCGGTCATTTCGTAGAGGCCACAGCTAACCAGTCTCTCTTGGAGAAATTAAATCTATGTACTTCTCCCTACCATCAGATAATAAATAAGTAAATAAATAAATAAGCCAGAGGGAATACTTCTGCAATGCGATGTCTTAATAATCCATCTAGAAGGAACTTGTAGAGGAATCACTGCTAACTGAAAGTGACCAAAACTCCCTACCCCTAAACACAGTCAAGGGGTGAGAGGTGGATTAGTCCCTGAAAGATTAATCACTCCAAGGGCATGCTAGCCTTGACTCAGGGATCAACACATTCTCTGTGGCAGTTCAGGAAAAGACAGGTGTGGACATCCACAATTCATGGTCCAGAGCAGCAAGAGCTCAGACAAGTGGACTAATTAGCAACTGGACTAATTGCTCCTATCCCAGGCAATGGACAGCACCCACAATTCACAACCATGAGCAGCAAGAGCTCAGATGTAGGCAAGCCAGCTCTCTCTGTACTAGTCAGAAGATTGGAATGGTGACCATGATTCACAAGAGTGAGCAGATACCGGCAGGCCAACCCTCTTTCCCAGTCACAGGTATAGTACCCTGGTGAGCTACATAAGTCAGAGGGCATACTTCTGTACCACAGACCACCTAAAAAAGCCTGCAATCACAGGTCCCATGCTTGCAGAGAGCCACCAGGTTCTTTGCCACTTTATAGGTGACCCTGTGAAAGGGAACAAGTGCTCAGCAATCTGCAGCACAATAACAGCTCTGAGCCCTGAATCCTGTGCTTCTGCACCCAATAGGAACAGCCAGCAGATGCAACACAGCACCCTCTGAGCATGCAGCCGCAGGCCCCTGGGCTGATGAACAAGAACAGGTTGGTGAGAAATCCATATAGCAACCAGGGGAGTAGCACCTGTGTCCCAGCACCTCCAGCAGGATACAAAGCTTAAGAGTGATGGACGTCTTCTAAAGTTTCCAAATCCTGATGAAACCCATATCAGGCAAACTCAATAAGAATTTTATCTACCTTATCATGGTTTACTATAAGTAACTCTAATGTCACTTTTGATTATGCATATATTACTCTTAATTTGATTTGATAGTTATTCCCCTAGTATTTGATATTCTGTCCTCCACCCATTTAATTGTGTTTCTTCTGCTGTTTTAAGGCATTAATTGAATCATTCCATCTTTGTTTTCCTAGCTTAGGTTTATACTTGCTCCACTTAGCCCCTCTTTTCCTTCTAACATTACCTGCTACTGCCTCAGATCCCCCATCCTTTCCTTCTTTTTAACTTGGTTTGTATTACTTTGTATCATTTCTTTTTTCTTCTTTTGCTCATTTTTTCTCTCCTCCCCACTTCTGTCCTTACATAAGATAATAGTGATTTTACTATCTTTAATAACAAAATACTCAAACTATCCAGAACATTATTACAATTTTATACCTAGATTAGAGGAACTGGGGATAACATTATCAACAAGTTTTTTTTTTTTTCCCCCAAGGTTGATTACTATGAGTCTTTGCTATTAAGTGATTGTAGTAAATAGGGCTTATTGCCTTTTCTCAGAGTGGTGCTGATATTGGGAAGAGCAGAAGACACATTGAGTGAATGTGTCAATACCCAGATATTTATCCAGCCCAGGGCTCTTAAGAGCAATAAATTTACTAAATAGTCCCTTAAATAAAAGAAGAAGCAATAATCAACCCAGCAGATAGGTAGACATGGAGGCAGCATGAAAAAGCAAGGGAAAAATCACACTAAACAGCTCACAACGCTTCAACAAATAATACCATTGACATGACAGTGGAGGAAATGTTGGAGAAAGAATTTAGAAATTTCATAATTAAAACGTTCAGTGAGCTAAAAAAAAAAAAACAATGTAAGGAATGAACTTAGAAAATACAGGAAGTAAAAAACTTAGAAGATACAGAAACAGAGACTCTGAAAAAGAACCAAATGGAAATCGCGGAAATGAAGGACTGAATAAATCAAATTAAAAATTTAATGGGAAATATCTCCAATATATTAGACCACTTTGAAGACAGATTCTCAGGCCTTAAAAAAAAAAACAACATAATCTTAAAAATAAAGTTAAGAATTAAGACACCATGACCAGAATATTCAAGAAATCTAGGGTAACATTAAGAGACCAAATATAAAAATCCTATTAGAGAAGACTCAAAGACAAATCAAAGGAAGACAGTTTTTAAATGAAGTATCAGAAAAATTTCTAAATCTTAGAAATGAGGTAGAACCCCAAATATTAGAGGCATGTAAAACCCCAAAGAGCCAAGATCAAAAAAAAAAAATTCTCTCTAAAGCACATGGTTATGAAAATGCCTAATATACAGAATAAGAATTGAATTTTAAAAGTCACAACAATTTCAGATCACATTTAGAGGTCAGTATGTTCACATTTCAACTGATTTCTCAACTCAGACTAAAAACCAAGAGGGCTTTGAATAATATATACCAAGCCCTGGAATAAAATGAATGCCTACCAAGATTACCAAATCCAGAAAAACTACCCTCTGAAATTGAAAAGAAAATAAATCCTTCCATGATAAGCAGAAACAAAAAGAATACCCGCTAAACCTACACTACAAATCATACTCAATGAAATATTCCATGTAAAAGAAATGAAAAATAAAAATGAAAACTGGCACAGGGAAGAATTGCACTAGAATAATAGTTCATCAAAGAATCAAGTCTGAATTAAGCATTTACAAATAAATCAAAATATCAGGAAATTAAAATCATCTCTACAATAACATTGAATGTAATTGATCTAAACTCTTCAACCAAAAGATATAGATTGGCAGATTGGATTACAAAACAATATCCAACAACATATTGTTTACAAAAGACTCATCTTATAGGAATAGGAAAGACATTCACAAACTGATGCTGAAAGAACAGGAAAAGATATACCTTGAAAATGAAAACTGAGAGCAAGAAGAGTTTGCTACTCATATCAGACAAAGTAGATTTCAAGTCAAAATTAATCAGAGTAGACAAGGTTACTTTATACTCGTTAAGGGAATCATCTGACAACCAGATATAATGATTGTAAATATATTTATGCCCCCAAAATGGTGTGTCCATGTACCATGTATCATGTACCATTGTACCATGTACAAACCCTCTGATACAAAAAAATCAAGTAGACCATAATATAATAATACTGGGTGATCCCAACACACCTATCTCACTAATTAGATAGGTCATCCACACACAGCCTAGGTAAAGACTCTTTGGAACTAAACAGTACTATTAATCAAGTGGACTTAACAAACATTCATAGACTATTTTATCTACCAACAAATGAATTCATTTTCTTCAGTGATACATGGAACTTTCTCTAAAATAGATAATATTTTAGGGCGCAAAGAAAATCTTAGCAAATATAAAAAAAACAGATAATTTCTTGTATCCTATCAGATCATAGTGAAATGAAAGTAGAAATCAACAATAAAAATCATTTTAACACCTGGGAATTAGATAATAAACTTTTGAATGAGAAATGTACCACAGAAGAAATCAAGTGAGAAATAAAAGAAATTCTTAGAAACAAATGAGATTAGAGCTACAACATATCAAAATCTCTGGAATAGAATATAGACAGTTCTAAGAGGAGAGTTTATAGCACCAAGTTCCTATGTTAAAAAATATAGAAAGATGTGAAATAAATAATTTAATATTACACCTCAACATCCTAAAAAAAGAATAAACTAATTCCCAAATCAGCAAAAGACAGGAAATAATTAAGATCAGAGCCAAAATTAATGAAAATTTGAAAAAAACATAAAGAACAATGAATTTGAATTGGTTCTTTAAATAGGTAAACAAGATTGATAAACCCTTAGTTAAAGTAACCAAAAAAAGAGAAGACCCAAATCAACAAGAGTTGAAAAAGGAGATATCACCAGATCCTTCTGAAATCCAGAAGATCATTAGAAACTTGTTTGAAAATTTGTATTTCAATAAGCTAGAAAACTTTGAAGATATTGAGAAATTTCTAGACATATATGACTTACCCAAATTGAACCATTAAGATATAGAAAACTTAGGCAAACCAATATCAAGCAATAAAATTGAAGCAGAAATTAAAATTTTTTCAACAAAGAAATGTCCAGGACCAAATGGATTCTCAGCTGAGTTCTACCAGTCCTTTAAAAACTAGTGCCAACCCTCCTCAAATTATTCCATGAAATAGAAAAGTTGGAAAACTGTCTAATTCATTCCATGAAGCCAGTATCACCCTAACACTAAAACTAGACAAAGCATATCAAGGAAAAAAAACTTCAGGCCAATATCCCTAATGAGCATAGATGGAAAAATTCTTAATAAGATATTTACAAATCACAGTCAAAAACCTATGAAGATATACACTATGATAAATTAGGTTTCATCCCAGGGATGCAAGGTTGGTTCAAGATACGCAAATCAATGAATGCAATTCACCTTATAAATGGAGTTGAGGATAAAAAAAAAAACCATGATTTTTTTGCAATTTTTAATGTATTCTAATTAGTTATACATGACATTAGAATGCATTTTGACATATTGTACACAAATGGAGCACAACTTCTCATTCTTGCTTCATGATGAAGAGTCACACCAGTTGTTTGATCATACATGCATTTAGGGTAATAATGTCTGTCTCATTGCACCATCCTTCCCATCCCAACACCCCCTCCCCTCCTCTAACTCCCCTCTACCCAACCCAAAGTTCTTCCATTCCAAAGTTCCTCCATTATGGATGAGCATCCACTGATCAGAGAAAACATTTGGCCTTTGTTTTTTGGGGGGATTGGCTTATTTCGCTTAGCATATGCTCCTGCTCCATCCATTTGATGGCAAATGCCATAAATTCATTTTTCTTCAATGCCGAGTAATATTCCATTGTGTATACATACTATATTTTCTTTATCTATCCATCTGCTGAAGGGCATCTAGGTTGGTTCCATAGTTTAGCTATTGGGAATTGAGCTGCTATAAACATTGACGTGTCTGTGTTACTGTAGTATGCTGACTTTTTAAGTCTTTTGGATACAAACTGAGGAGTGGTATAGCTGGGTCAAATGGCGGATCCATTCCAAGTTTTCTGAGGACCCTCCACACTGCTTTCCAGAGTGGTTACACCAATTTGCAGTCCCACCAGCAATGTATGAGTGTACTTTTCCCCCCACATCCTTGCCAGCACTTATTGGTGCTTGTATTCTTGATGATTCCATTTTGACTGCAGTGAGATGATAAAATTGTTTTGATTTACATTTTTCTAATTCCTAGAGATATTGAATATTTTTTCATATATTTGTTGATGGATTGTATTTCTTCTTCGATGAAATGCCTGTTCAGTTCCTTAAGCTCATTTGCTGATAAGCTTATTTGTTTTTTTGATGTTGAGATTTTTTGAGTTCTTTATATATCCTGGAGATTAGTGCTTTATCTGAGATGCATGTGGTAAAGATTTTCTCTCACTCTGTAGGCTCTCTCTTCACATAATTGATTGTTTCTTTTGCTGAGAAGAAGCTTTTTAGTTTGAATCCATGTTATTGATTCTTGATTATATTTCTTTCACTTTAGGAATCCATACATAACAAAATGAAATTAAACCCCTATCTCTCTCACCTTGCACAAAACTCAACTTAAAGTGGATCAAAGGCTCAGACTTAGGCACTAGAACAGAGACCCTGCACCTAATAGAAGAAAAAGTAGGCCCACATCTTCACCATGTCAGCTTCTGAACTGACTTCCTCAACAAGACTCCTAAAGTGCAAGAAGTAAAAACATGATAATCTTAATAGATGCAGAAGAAGCATTTGATGAAGTCCAGAACCCATTCATGTTTCAATCACTAGGAAATCTAGGGACAAAAGGAACTTGCCTTAACATTCTAAAGACTACAACTGACAAGTCCAAGGCCAACATCATACTAAACAGAGACAAAAATGAAAGCATTTCCTGTTAAAATAGAAACAAGACAAGGGTATTCACTCTCACCACTTCTGTTCAGCCTAGTCCTTGCAACTCTAGCCAGAGCAATAAGGAAAGGAAAGGAAAATAAAGAATACAATTAGGAAAAGAAAAAATCAAATTATCTTTTTTGCTGAGGACATGATCCTATATTTAGAAGACCCCCCCCAAAAAAAGAAACTCCACGAGAAGACTTCTAGAGCTGCTAAAAAAATTTTAGCAAAGTAGCAGGGTACAAGATCAACATACATAAGTCAGTTGCTTTCATATATTAAAATAATAAATCTTCTGAGAAAGAAATCAGGAAAACTATCCTATTCACAACAATCTCAAAGAAAAATACTTAGCATTAAATCTAACCAAGTAATTTCCATGGAAACTATAAAACACTGAAGAAGAAATTGAAGAAGACCTTAGAAAATGGAAAGACCTCAGAGAATTAATATTATCAAAATAGGCAGAATTAATATTATCAAAATGGCCACACTACCAAAGGTGTTATACAGATTCAATGCAATCCCCATCAAAGTACCAATGATATTCTTCACAGAATTAGAAAAAGCAATTGTAAAATTCATATTGAAGAATAAGAGACCCAGAATAAATGAAGAAATCTGAGCAAGAAGAACAATGCTGGAAGCATCACAATACCAGAACTCAAATTATAATACAGAGCTATAGTAACAAAAACAGCATGGTATTGACACCAACAGAGACATGAAGACCAAAGGAATAGAAGATAGAGAGAAAAACACACATAGATATAGTAATCTGATACTCAACATAGGTGCCAGAAATATATGTTGTAGAAAAGATAGGCTATAAATGAATGTTGCTGGAAAAACTAGATATTCATATGTAGAAGAATGCAACTTGATCCCTATCTCTCACCCTATACAAAAGTCAACTCAAAGTGGAGCAAAGACCTAGGAATTAGACCAGAAATGGTAAAATTTCTAGAAAAAAACAGGGTACAACACTCCAACATATTGGCATATGGACTGACTTATGTAGTGAACTCCTAAAGCACAAGAAATAAAACCAACAATCAAGTGGGAGAGCATCAAATTAAAAAACTTCTAAACAACATATGAAACAATTAAGAGCATGAAGAGAGAGCCTATCAATAAAGATCTTTGCCACCTGCTACTCAGATGGAGCATTAATATCCAGAATGTAAGCAACAACAACAAATCAAAAAACTTAACACTAAATAAATAAATTGTCTAAAGAACTAAAGAGACACATCTCAAAAAAAAAGGGCCAACAAATATATGAAAAATGTTCCACATTTCAGGAATCATGGAAATTCAAATCAAAATATTAGACTACACCTCATTCCAGTGATAATGGCAATTATAAAGAATTCAAAAAATAATACATGCAGGCAAGGATGTGGGCTAAAAGATACATCATGCATTGTTGGTGGGACTGAAAATTAGTACAATCACTTGGAATGTAGTAGGAGATTCCTCAAAAACATAGGGGAGAACCATTATATTACTCAGTTTTCCCACTCCTCAGATTTTATCCAAAATATTTAAGAATCAGCACACTATAGTGATACAATCACATCAGTGCTTACAGGAGCACAATTCACAATATCCAAGTGATAGAACCAGCCCAGATACCCATAAACAGATGAATAAAGAAAATGTGGAACATGTACACAATGGAATTTTATCATCAATAAGAATGGAATTATGGCATTTGCTAGTAAATGAATGGCACATGTTAACTGAAATAAGTTAGACCCAGTAAGTCAAGGGTCAAATGTTTTCTCTCATTTGCAGAAGCTAAACCAAAATAAAAGGAACAAAGAGGGGGATCCCATGAAAATAGAAATCAGTGGAGTAAAGGAAGGAGATTGAAGGGGAGTTAGGAGGGATGGGAAAAGGGAGGAATGGTGAATGAAATTGACTCTATTATCCTATATATGTAAATGAACATGCCACAGTGAATTTTACCTTCATGTGTATCTCTAAAGCACTAATTTTAAAAATTATATAAATAAATAGAAGGTATACTAGTAGAGGAAAGGGAATGGGGGGATGATGGGAGGGAGAGGGGCAGCATTGAGGACTGAATTGAAACACATTATATATTGTACCTGCATAATTATGTCAAACTGAACCCCAATATTATGTATAATATTATGGATAACTATGAAAAAGAAGGAAAATCTCACAGAAACAGTCTATTAATCTATATCAATTACTCCAGAATAAAGATAGACCTAAACCAAAATTTATAGAAGAAATAATAAGAGAATAGAAATAAATAAAATGGAGACAAAAACAAAAAATTAGAAAAAAGGAACAAAACAAAGGACTGATTCTTTGTAAAGATAGACAAACTCTTTGCTAGAATAAGAAAAAGACCCGAAATCAGATAAAAATTGAGACATTTTGGGAGATCCAAGATGGCAGACTAGAGGGAGGCTGTATTCCTTGTCACTCCGTGACCTGGGATTCGAGCAGAGGAAATACTGTTTCTCTGGGAGGCAGCCATCACTGCTCACTGATCCGCCACCATTCACCCCCCATTTGTCTGCCCCCATCGCCCCCTGGTTGCCAGCAGATCACCTTTGTTTGCTGACTGATTACCTGCCATTTGCCTGTGGATCACCTGCTGCCCACTACTGCCTGTAGGTCCATTGTCAGGGTAACCAAAGGTTTGGTTATATGCAACTACCGCTATCTTAGGATACCAGTCAGGGACAAGGGGCCTCCAGGTTTGCCACTGCCACTTCTGCCATCTCAGGGCATGGCCACCTCAATCTGGGGATACTGACCAGGACCTGGAGATCTATTGTCAGGGTACCTACAGGTCTGGTTGCACCTGAGATCTTCCTGGTGGGTGTGCTAGTGGCTGCCATCTTGCTACCTCCTTGCAGGATCACTCTTTTGTGTAAATGCATCCCTGGTGGTCTCTCTGCAAATTGAAATGACATTAAGATCTTGTAATCGCAAAAGAAAAAAAAAAAACAAAACAAAACTCAATGATAAATACTTTTGGAATGTCTTGACAAATTCAACATCAATGTTTCAATTCTAATTAATTCTCTAAGTGACTTAACAAGCCTTCCAATCAAAGTACTCTTCTCCTAGATCTTGCATTCCTCCCTACTCTAACTTCTGATCAGTGATAATTGGTACTTAAGAACAAAAGAAAAGAGTTCAAAGAGAAAATTTGTAATCATAATATTAAAGTGTAAAAAAGAAGTAAACAAAACAGATTTTTAAATAATCTATTTACTACCACATTATTCTATATAAATCTATATGTAAAACTGCACATAAAGGAATGCACTTCATTGCTTAGGTACTGGCTGAAATCACTGCAGGAAGATGAATATGTGATGGGCCTGTTTAGAAAACTTCAGAATGATTTCATTACTTTTTAAAAAATAGAAGCTACTCCAATATGTGGAGACTAAATAAGACACTATTGAATGATGAATGGACGAATTTCTATACACCTGAATCTTACCAAGGTTCAAACATGAAGGAAAACTGAATGAATCTACAATGAGTAACAACACTGAGCTAGTAATAAAAAGACTCTCATCAAAGTCCAGCACCAGATAACTTCATTGCCAATTTCCATTATTCTCTCAAAGAAAAATATGAATTATTCTTAAATTATTTCAAAAAAATGAAATGACGGGCAAAACCCATATAATCATATCATTAGATGCAGAAAAGGCATTTGATAAAATTCAAAATACTTTCATGATAAAAGTACTGAAAAAATTAGATATAGAAGGAACATCCCTCAACATTAAGAAGACCATTAATATTAAGCCAATAGCTAACACTATACTGAATGTTGAAAAGCTGAAAACATTCTAAGATGTTGAACAAGATAGGATGTCCATTTTTACCACTTTCATTCACCACAGTGCTGGAAGTCCTAACCAGAACAATCAGGTAAGAGAGAGAAATGAAGGACATCCAAATTGGAAAAGAGGGAGCCAAATCATAACTGTTGCAGATGACATGATCTTACATATAGAAACCCACAAGGACATCAGTGAGCACTATCACAGTAAGTTCAACAAAATTGCAGGATGCAAAATCAACATACAAATATCAGTAGTGCCGTTATACTCTAAGAGCCAATTTTCTGAAATAGTAATTAATAAAGCAGTCCTATATATAATAGGTACAAAATAGCATCTAGTGTGCTGGGGATATAGTATAGCGATAGAGCAATTCCCCATCATGTGTAAGGTCTGGGGTTCCGTTCCCCAACATTGCCATAAACAAACAAACAAACAAACACACAAACAAAAACCTAGGAATAAATTTAACCAAATGAGTGAAAGATCTCTACAAATAAAACTACATAACATTAACGAAATAAATTCAAGAGGACACACACATACAAAGAAAGAAATACCACGTTGTGGACTGCAAGTATCAATACTGTTGAAGGATACATACTACCTAAAGAACTCTGCAGATTCAATGCAACTTTTACAAAACACTAATAACATTACTCAAAGAAATAGAAAACAGTTCTAAAATTTATACAGAACCACACACAAAAAAAAAACTCAAATAGACAAATCCATCTTGAATCAAAAGAACAGAGGTGGAGGTCGCTACCTAACTTCAAAACATAACTACAAAGTTGTTGTAATAAAACAGCATGGTATAGGAATACAGACCTAGAGATCAATGAAATAGATCAATGAAAATGATCCTAGAAGTAAACACACACACATACAGTCAACTGTAGAAGACATCTTTTCAATAAATGGTGCTGGGAAAATTATACATTACTTTGCAGAAATCTGAAATTCGTCCTTTACTTCTCACCACTTACAAAAAATTACTGAAAATGTATTAAAGACTTAAATGAAAGATGTGAAGCTATGAAATTGTTAAAATAAATCATAGGAGAAATTCTTCAGTGTTTTATAATGTGCAAAAATGCTTAGGAAAAGACCCCCCAACAAGAAAGGAAATAAAACCAAAAATGGACAGATAGGATTACATCAAATTAAGAATGTCTGCACAGCAATAGAAACAAACTGCAAAAGTCAAGGAAAATCTACAGAATGGGAGGAAATATTGGCAAAATGTACAACTAACAAGTGGTTGATGTGTAGAATATACAAGAAACTCCAAATACAAAAAGAAGACTGTAAACTTCAGTTTCAATTTCTCATAAGAAATGCAAATGGCCAACTCTTGTGTGAAAAATTCTCTGACATCACTGATCATCAAGGAACAGTGCAAATCTAAACCAATGCAAATCAAAGGAAATGCAAACCAAAACCATTATGAGTTCACGTCACTGTAGCAAGAAATGATATTATCAAAAACACAAACGATGACAAGCACTGACAAGGATGTGGAGAAAAGGGAACCCTTGTACTCTGTTGGTGAGAATAACTGGCAATATGATTACTGGATGTATATGCAAAGATCATGAAATCAGTTTATTAAAGAGATTGCTGTACTCATCACAGTATTATTCACAATAGCCCAGAAAAGGAAACAATGTAAGACTCCATCAACAGAAGAATGGATAAAGAAATGTGTTGATATACACAATGAAATACTATTCAGCCATTCAAAAGAAAGATACTCTAACAATACAAAAACATGGATGGAACTGGAGATGTTTATGTTATGTGAAATAAGCAAGACACAGAAGAAAAATACCACATGATCTCCCTGGTATAAGTAATAAAAAAAAGAGAGAGAGAGAGAAAGAAAATGATCTCATAGATGTTGAGAGTAGCATGGTGGTTACTAGAGCCTGGAGAGAGTTGGGATTAGGGGAAGGGATGGGGAAAGTTGATCCATGGATACTAAGTTATAGTTAGTTAGGAGTATGAAATTCTGCCATGCTATTGTACAGTAGGATGACCACTGGTAATAATTATATACTGTTCATTCCCAAAAAATGCAGAAGAAAAGTTTTTGAACATTTTTGCCAAAAAGAAATAATTAATACAAAAATCTTTACAGCAAGAACACTAATAACCCAATCAATAAATGGGCCAAGGAAATGAACAGACACTTTATAGAAGAAGAGCTACAAGCAATCAACAGATTTATGGAAAAATGTTCAACATCACTCGTTATAAGAGAAATGCAAATCAAAACCACCTTAAGATTTCATCTTACCCCAATTAGAATGTCTTTTATCAAGAATACAGGCAACAACAGGTGTTGTCAAGGATGTGGGGAAAAGGGTACACTCATACATTGCTGGTGGGAGTGCAAGTTGGTGCAGCCACTCTGGAAAGCAGTGTGGAGATTCCTTAGAAAACTTGGAATGGATCCACCATTTGACCCTGCTATCCCACTCCTTGGCCTATACCCAAATGACTTAAAATCAGATTACTACAGTGATGCAGCCACACCAATGTTCATAGCTGCTCAGTTCACAATAGCTAGATTATGGAATCAACCTAGATGCCCTTCAGTAGATGAATGGATAAAGAAACTGTGGTATATATACACAATGGAATATTACTCAGCCATAAAGAAGAATAAAATTATGGCATTTGTAGGTAAATGGATGATGTTGGAGACTATTATGCTAAGTGAGATCAGCCAATCCCCAAAATCCAAAGGCCGAATGGTCTCTCTGATGAATGATGATGCATAATGTGGGGGGGAAGGGTGGCAAGAATGGAGGAAGGATAGATAGCATAGAGGGAAGGGAGGGGTGGGGGCGGGGTGGGGGGTAAAAATAATAACAGAATGTGTGACAGATACCATTGCCCTGTGTACATGTATGAACGCACAGATGGTGTGACTCTACTTTGTGTACGACCAGTGAAACAATAGCTGTACTCCATTTGTGTTCAATGAATCAATAAGTAATTTAAAAAATATAAATAAATAAATAAATAAAAAATTTGAGGACATAGGTATGTTTGACATGATAAACAGTTCTTTCACGTTTTTTAAGTCAGGCAAAATATGATGGAAATGGCATATGGAAATAAAACATTTGCAGAAATATGTTTAACTTGGTTTAAACATTGCACAATCAAAATTGATTGTAGTTCATAAATATGTACAATTTAAAAATATGTATCAAGTTTAAAAAGACCTTCATGATAAAATAAAACAATGACATTTTACTTTGTATATTTCTTTTATCTAGGATCATATAATATAGAATGGTTAAAAATGCAGGCTCTGGAGCCAGATTTTCTTGGTTACGATTTTGACTAACCTCTACTTAATCTTATATAAATTACTTAGAATATCATATTTATTGATATATAATTCAATAAATTAAAATTCCTCCTTCGAAAGCATATATTTTGATAGACAATTTCATAGTCACAAGGTTAGTCAATTATCACCTCTTTAGAAGATGAAACCATAGTTTCATGCAAAAAAAATTTTTTTTCACCCATTAGCAGCCCCTTCCCATTCTTCTCTCCTTCTAGCCCATGATCACCATTAAACTATATATGTATAGTTTTATATATATGTATAAATATATAGTTATATATATTTAAAACTATATTTTTTGTATGAATTTGCCAACTCTAGACATTTTATACTAATAAAATAGTATAGCATGTAGCTTTTGTGTCTAGCTTCTTTCACTTAACACAATGTTTCCCAGGCTCATCTATATTGTAGCATGTATCAGTATTTCATCTCTTTTTATGGCTGAATAATATTCCACTTCTGGATTTAGCACATTTTGTTTATCTACTTTTGGATACCTGTATTATTTCCAATATTTTGGTTATTATGAACAATTCTGCAATGAATTCCCACACAAGTTTTCATGTGAACTTCTACTTTCAATTTTCTTTGGTACACATCTAGTAGTGGAATTGCTGGGTCTTGAGTTAACTATTTGTTAAACATATTGAGGAACTGCCAAACTGTTTTCCAAAGTGACAATCTCACTTTACATTCCCACCAGAATGTTTCTGAACATTCTCATCAACACTTATTATTGTCTGTCTCTAACTAGTCATTCTAGTCGGTTATTTAACTTCTTTTTAAGCCTTGTTCCCCACTTCCCTGCAACTTGGAAACAAAATAAAAATACCCACTTCCTGAGTTTACTTGAGAATGTATACACATGCTATCACATTGCATACAAAATATTTTTTCATAAGTTTTATTTTGTGTTCCTATTCTGCCTTTCCTCAACATTTCAAAGAGCTTTATGACAATTCTGGGAACTGATTTGCATACTGCTTACTTTATCTCTACATAGAAATAAAGAAATTGACGAAACAGAATGATGTTCCAATGCATACCGGAAATGACTATATAGTAAGGATATCCAAGAGTAGTTAGGGGTATTGTACTCAAGTTTTGTCTTTTAAAGAAAATTTTCAGTCTTTAGTAGTTAAGAAGATGAAAGCAATACAGGTTGTTATGGTTTAGATGTGAGGTGTCCTCCAAAACTCACATGTGAAACAGTGCATGAGGCAGAGGTGAAGTGATTGTGTTATGAGAACCTTAACCCAGTCAGTCAATTAATCCCCCAACAGGGATTAACTGAGTGATAAGTGAAGACAGGTAGGTGTGCCTGGAAGAGGTGGGTCCCTGGGGGTGTGCCTTTGGGGTATATATTTTATACCTGGAGAGCAGATGGTGGCTGGTGGCCACATCTGAAGCTGCTTTCCTCTACCATGCCATTCTGCCAGAGTGTTCTGCCTTGACTCAGGCCTCAAGGAATGGATTTGGCAATCTGTGGACTAAGACCTCTGAACCCTTGAGCTCAGAATAAACTTTTCCTCTTCTACTTGTTCTTTTCAGGTCTTTTGGTCACAGCAATGAAAAAGCTGACTAAAAACACATCAACACAAGTTTTGTTGTGCTCTAAATGTGACAATGTCATATTTTTAAAACTAGATAAGAAAAAATTTTTAGTTTTATAATAATTTATTGTGATCCCATAGACAGTATCCTATTGTTTTATTTGCAAAATTGGAGTAATTTGTTTTAAAATTATTATTGTCATTTTATCATTAGGCTAGTTAGTAAATAATGTAGATAACATTGAGTAAATACCTGTCATTTTTCTGTGATTAGAAAAAAATTAATTTGTCTTTTACCTATATATAGGAATCCAAACTTGTCCATAAAGAAATTCTGAATTTGTTACTGAATAGGATAAAAGAATGGAACACTATCATCTATCTTTCTTCTCACTCATGACATAAAAGCACCATCTAATGTACAGCCTTGTTGGTGAGGATAAAATGAGATTCTTTGTATTTGGGATTTCCTACGAAAATGCTAATCACATGAAATGAGTTCCATTGCCATTCTAATTGCATTTCCTGCTTTCCTTTTCCTTCTTTCTAAATTTTAAAATATAATTTTTAAACTTGTATTCACTGTACATATTGATGGGGTTCTGTGTGATTTTTTATTTTTATTTGTTCTAATTAGTTGTTCATGACAGTAGAATGCATTTATACATTTTGATAGATCATACATAAATGGAGTGTAATCACTCATTTTTCTGATTATACATATTGTAGGATCACATCGGTCATGTAGTCATATATCTGTGTGATACTATGATATACATATTGCCTGCACTGATAATATCCAGCTAACCTTTATCCACCATCACCCCACCCACTATTGACCCCCTAGAAATCACTATTTTGCATTCAACTCTGATTGACTCCCAGGCTTTCTCTGCTCTCCCTACTCTCCCCAGGGCTGGAGTTAGTTGATACTGGGCTCTAGCCACAGCCCGGCAGTTTCAAGGGTCAATTCCACCTCAGGGGTCTGTCATTAAGCAACTCCAGCCCAACTCTCTACACCTTTGTTGCCAGTTTCACGAGGACATTGTTCCTCACAGCTGAGCTTCATCTTGTTCCTGAGATTCAGAGGCATCCTGTTCTGTTCTGAACTCATGCTTTCTTTCCCTAGAGCCTGAAAATCTCTGGGCAATCACCAAAGAACCAACTCAGTATGGCCCTGTGATTTTAGTATTCCCTCTGTCTTCCTCTCTCCTTTCTCCTACTTCCTTTCTCACTCCCGGACCCAGGTCATGAACTCCATAGTATTTGCTGACAATTTTCTTCTCGACTACCTGTTCTATGCCTTTGTTTCCAAACATATTTGGGGGCTCTTAGTTAAGTTTGTTAAACTAGAAAGTGGCTTAGGCAACACTGCCCCAAAAGTATTCACTGCCTGGTGCAATAGCTCCTTATCATTGAATGCTCAGGAAATTTGTTTGCTATTATGGATTATTCAGGGACATTGAATTATCCACCCACATTCCTTGATTTGCATGGGGCTCAGGAGTGTTATGACAAAGAACCTAATCCTGCCCATGAGAGCTTCATTTAGGAGTAGACCTATCTTTCCATGCAGGTTAGCATCGTATTCAATTATATCAAAGTCAGTACTCTAAAAGATGCCAGAATCTGTATAAAGCATCAGCTAATGTTGAGGATTGTGAGAAAGATTCATACCTAAGGAACAAGCCAGCAGGATGCAAGCTGTTACGCTGTTAGTCAGACATGTCCTGGTGGCATGTATGAAATATTCCCTTCTTCTTGGATGGGAATAGAGGTCAATTAAGGAGGGAAAAATGTTCTCTTGATTTTTTAAAAAGATTTGTAGTTAATTCAGTAGACTTAATACCAAGTCTATGGTTGAAAGGACATGAAAGTTTCAGAAAATAAATAGGTAAATGGAGTGTCAGGGTATTAGTGGAGCTGTCCCTCCAGTGTTTTGCATTTTGTCTATGCATCCACCTGGTGCTGAAAATGATATGGGCCTTTAGTTATTGTTTTGACATACTTTTATATTGAAAACTTATCAAAAGACATCATTAAAGTTAACACTAATATTGCATACTACATTTTACTGAGAATTCACTTGCTATTCTATTTTATTTCTCCAATCATGTCCAGCTGCGTCATCCAATCTACCAGAGAGTGCTATATAATAGACCCCATATTGACTCCTTCAATGAGTATTTATGGAATGGTTACTATTCTAAGCAACAATTCATAAGCAAATAAGATATATACAACTTATATTTACTTGAGTGGGAGTGTAATAGGAAACAGATAAATATTAGGAGCTATGAGAAAAATGAAACTTGATTGTTAAGACAGAATTTGAAAGTATAATTATCCATGTGCCTAGCAAAGAGAGATGTGCTAGTGATACTTATCCACAGGTCTCTCTGAAACGATGAGAGAAAGTCATATGTTTAAGGATAAATGTGAGAAACATTCCAGTAGAAGAAACAGCTAGAGCAAGTGTCCTAAAACAAGAACAGAAAGACCAGTGCACCATGGAAGAATGATAGTATGTCCAACAAGAAGTCTAGGGTGAAAAGAGCAAGGGTTGGTAAATACAATTAGAAATCATTAAAGGTGTTCAGAAAGAAGAGTGATGTGTTTTGATTTATATTTTAAAAAAGCAGACAGAGACAAATGTCTAAAGGCAAAAGCAGAAGCAGAGTATCATTGTGAGGATTCCCATGGGAGAGAGTGTGGCTTGGCCTCGTGTGGTATGGTGGATTGCAAAATGGTCAGAGTCCTCCCACACTTTTAGGCACAGTCGTTGCCACATGGCTTTACCATTCCTTCCATCAAGAGGTGGAGTCTAACTCTATAGTCCTTGAATCTCAGTTTGGATGGGTGACTTGCTTTGATGGGACAAGCAGAGGTTTGAAAACAAAAGGCAACCAATCTGTTGGAGCTCTTGCCATACTTATCTTATGAATCCTTCTACCATAATATGAATAAATCCAGACTGGCATCCTTGGAGACGAACAAGCACAAGATTTCTCCCAGACATCCAAGCTGCCCCAGGTCAAGCCTCTAATGTGTAAGCAGCATCATGCTAACCATTCAGCCCTAGCAGAGCCAGCCTACCCCTGAGAACCACCCACACAGCCCACATAATGGTGCCAAACAGTAAATGCTTTGATGTTTTAAGCACTAAGTTTTTATTTATTTATTTATTTTGGTACAGCAAAAACTAATGACAATTAGTAGCAATAGCAGTTAGTGACAATGTAAAGTAAATAGATTTAGAACACATTCTGGAGGTAAAGCTTATAATAGGGTAATAATAATAGGGTAAGTACACAATAAGAGAGTTAAAGATAGTTATAAGATTTTTGGTACCATTTATTAAGACATGTCAGTCATTTGTAGGGAATAGGTAGATCATTTAACAGATTTATCTACAACTTCTATAATATCAGAAGCCCCAAATTTAAATAATATTTACTCTTTTCCATTATGTTTCCATAGGGAAATCCATATTCCATAGAAAAATTAAGATCTGGTTAAGAGATATTTGATACAAATATAAAAATCAATTGAGTTGGGTAAAAACCTCATATTTTTTCGTTATAATAGGAAACATAATATGAACTTGGCATTTATTGTCATTCTATATGTGCAAGTGTGTCTATATCTATGTATATGCATACACAGAAATCTTATATATGTGTGTGTGTACATACATATTCCTAACTTTGTCCACTCAATATAAAGATATGCTCTATCAATTAGCAGAAACAAACACCTGCAGTGCACAGATTTTTATCCTCAAGCACCATTTTCCACTGAAAGGAACCAGGTCTCCTTAAGGGGATGACTGATTTCTCAGTTGGGCAGTAGATGTACAAGAAGAGTAGATATTTTTCATCCCTGAAAGCAAAGAAGGTATCCAAATCTCTTGCAGTCTAAAAACCAACCTGAAAAGGCTCACACTGGTCAAACAGAGACCAGTTTGAGCAACAAATTATTCAAATGCTTTGAAACACTTCAAATATATATAAAAAACAAATCATGAATTCATAGTACTTAGAAGAAAATAAAACTCTCAAGTTACTTGAGGATGGTTATGTTATTTTTGCTTTCATTGAGAGGCCATCTGGCTGAAACAGTTCCAGTGCCTTGGAATCCTTCGTAGGTAAACTGAAAACTGCCCCCAATAAAACAGAAACTGTCAGTTAACTTCTAAGTAGGGGCTTCCCATTGAATCATATTACAAACATTTACTTGTAGTCAATTTATGTTGCTTCCATATCCAGCTTTTAAAAGCCCACTGCTCATATTGCTGAAGCACAGCTCTCTGAACCTTCCTCCTTTGAATGCTGCCCAATTCAACAGCCCTTTATTGCTCACAGAAGCTGTTTATTTTGTCCAAAGTTTTTAACACTTCCTACACATGAGTGGGTTTTTCTACAAATCGATAAAGAGAATCAAGTATTTTCCTAGTCACTCTTTTATGTATAGGAAGACAAATAGCTGATTAGAGAAATCTTGTTACAGAAACAAATGCATATACAAAGAATGATAGAATTCAAAGACAGCCATTTTATCTGCTAGTGAAATAATGGATCTACTCAATAATCATCAATGACTGCTGAAATTATCATGAAGAAGATGATTTTTCAAAGGTTGACACCTTCTGGTCCATCTTTTTGTTAGTAATAATCTTACTACCCGTAGAGAAACCAGACATTAATTTTGTTGATGCGCCACCCAGAAACAGCACAGTTATAAAATATTCTTGTCATAAATATTAAAGCTACATCCAATCATGCATCTAAATTTAACTACCAATTATAGGAACCTTCTAAATGGTGCTGTGAGGCTACAAAGTCAAAACAAGGATTCATGACCCAGTTTCTTCAGTAAATAGAATTAAAAAGGAGGAGGAAATATTATATATTAAAAAATACTTCAGATTCATGTGAATTAAATGTGATTCATGTGTGTGGTTTAATTCCTGATTAAAACAAACTAATCATTAAGATGACATTTCTTGAGTCAGGGAAAACTGAACATATATTGTATATTTAGTGACATGAAGAGCTTGGTGTTAATTTCACTGGCTCTGATGAGAGTACTGTGATCATGATTTCCTCTTTCATCCTTATCTGGGAGAAATACGCACTCAAGCATTTACTGGTCAAAGGATTTGCTTTAATGTTCTCCAGGACAAAAAGCAATGGTGCTCTGGGGCACTCCCCATGTTACATGCTGGGATTTTGTAAGAGATTCTCTAGAGACAAGAAGGCACCAAGGGGACATGTCAGGCTTTGATGACACCAACATTTGAAAAAAAAATCATATTTCAGAGAAAAAATCAGACCATGTCTTTCTTCTTTCTTTTAAAGGAAACTGATACGAGGTTCTCTATATTTCTGTGTGAATTCCACACTTTCAGCTATTACACTTGCAGAATTAAAAGACCCTGTGTGACATGAACTAAGTCTGTATTATAGAATATCCACTCCCAGTGTGGCAACAGCCACAAATGTGAGGAGGGCATCCGCTGTAGTCACACCATTGCCTGATTGCCCTTCAGTGCTGTGTTCTGTGGTTTCCTGCCCTGATCATGCTCTCTCATCTATTTGCCAGTCAAAAGTTCCTGCATATTTCAATAAAAATGAGATCTATTTTGGTGCCAGCTTGAAAGTTTCACTCTGACATTGCCAACACAATATGCATATTCAATTAATGTACGCAGAGCAAAAATGGACAGCCTGTCAATGAGGTCTGAGGCATTCGGTGTGTGCCCCTGAATTACATTACTGCACCTGTGTTGGTAAGTATTCCCAATAGAGCTACGTGTATAACTTCTTGATTCCAGTCACTAAAATATGGAAAGGAAATAAACCATGTGACACAGTTAAAGCTCAACAGATTCTTTTGGAATAGCCTGTAAACTATTTCTCTTAACAATTTTGACACATTGGAAGCTAATGTGAAGCCTAAATTAGTGATGTGTACATGAATCTTTTAGCTAATGATTTTTAAAAAAACTTTTTACCTTATCTTCATGCAATAATTTTATTTATAAGAGCTCCCAATAAAAAATAAACACCTTCTGTTGTGGTTTGGAGAAGGTTCTTGCAGTTGTAGAAAGGGGAATGTAAGAGCTGAGGCCAGATTCCAATTTTCATAATATCTAGTCAAGTCAGAGAACACTGAGAGTCTGACCATGGGAGAATTGAGTAGAGAGCCTCAGATGGAATTTAGGAGGTCCAGTCCCTGTCCAATCACTCATAAGCTTTAAAGAGCCATACCTAAGATCTATCTAGATTAGCCAGATTTTAAAAAATTATATATAATATAGAAGAGGGAAGAAAAAGGATGGGAAGCAGAAAATAATAGTATTAACTTAGCTATTTTAGTGTTATGATTTGAATGCGTACCCAAAAAGACCATGTGCTGGAAACTCAATTCCTCAGAGTGGCAGGGTTGAGAGGTGGAGCCTCCTGGGAGGCATCTGGGTCATGGGGGTGGAGCTCTCAGAAATAGATTGATGCCTTGCTGATAGGAATGTGTTCAGCCCCTTTCCCTTCTGCAGCTGCCTGCTTGCTCTTCTACTCCTCTGCTATATTATGATATAGCATGAAGCCCTCACCAGATGTAACCCCTTGATTACAGACCTCTGACTCCCTCCCATGAAGCCCTCACCAGATGTAACCCCTTGATTACAGACCTCTGAATAAATTTTTTCTTTTATAAATTACCCAGTCTCAGGGTAATACCCAGGTATTTTGCTATAGCAACAGAAAATGGACTAAGATAGTTACCGAAAGGAAACAGTAAATTTTATGACTTTAATTATCTAATATAAAACATAACCTGAGAAACATTTGAGAATTTACAAACTTTGTCCTGTTCTGGACTCATTGAGTTTAATACCTTTGAAAGGAAATGGGTCTGAAGAATGTAAACCGTATGAAGAGAATTAGGTACAGAAACTGTCCTTAAGTTATTCTGATACTTAAGAGAAATGAATGTACTTCAAGGAAACAGATGAAAGTTTGATTCTATTCATGTGTCATAAGAGCCACTATTCATTAATTTGTTCATTTATTAAATAATTTTAACTGAGCATCTACTATGTTATGTGTCTTGTGAACTATGAGAATGTTCTGTACTCACTGATGATTGTGAACTGTGATTACAAAGCAATATAATTACAAAGGAAATCACAATGCAAGGTCTACTGAAACCTCACTGCAAAGATGAGGAAGTCTCAGCCATGCCAAAACTAGTGAGAAGAGCAAGACGGGGAGAAGATGCGATGTAGAAGCTGCTTGCCATCTCTCATAGACAAACAGCTGTTGTTTCTCCATTTATTATGGAAAAGAGGCCAGAGAATAGGCAGGTGCCAAATGTCATGGGTCAAGAATGGCTTTTTATTCTAATTCTCTGTCAAGAATGGATTGGACAAAGCTCAAGAGAAGAAACAAAAAATGCTGATCTAACATATGTATTCAGAGGAAGAAATTTATGGACATACAATAGGTATTTTCCATATATTTACTCAATGAAGTGTTTCTGAATTCAGATTGCAACTGAGTCATTGTTGCTTGCAGCTAAATATGCAAGCCCCAAAACTGATCAAATATGTTTGTGTCTTTTCTAAAGGCTCAACTTGTATTTATCCACTTTTTTAGTTCAGGAAAACAACTGATAATAATTCATCTAGACCCATTTGATTCAGACTAGTCATGATCTCTCATGGAACAATGTGGAATAAGGATAGTGGGGCATAAAGCTGGCTATTCTAGCCCAAGGATAAATCATAAATTATTGTAAATCTCCAGAAGTAAAAATATTTTAGAGTTCCTTGTCCTATATTTGAGTTATTTTATAGTCTAGTATGAATTGAATTTAAATCCAAACACACAAAAATATTTGGTGTCCAACATACTGAAGATTGGGCTAACAATTTATTTTCTAACTTGTGTTCAATTTGGAAAGGAAGAAAACACTTTCAGCAGAAAATTAAAATAATCAAGGCTCAGAAGCATTTTGTTAAGGAGCTGGATTTCAAGGGCTAACAAACATAATAACCTAAACTCTTGTGTAAAGGGGAAAGTAAGACCCAAATCCTTCTCTGAACTAAACTTTGAGTATTAATTAAATTCAGTGATGTGGATAAAGCATCACAGAAGAATTTCATCCATTTGTAAACTACAATAATTAACATTTTCTTAGTGCTTTCACTTAAGTTTATATATTTTCAACCCTGAAGAGACATTTAGAAGAATTAAGACCAAATATGGGCAAATGGGTCCTTCCTTTCTGACATTCAGTCTTATAAAAGCACAGCACAGCAGTGAATGCACGTTTGAAGGACTTCAGAGACTATTTTGTTTATGATTTGGACAAGCAGAAGAATTGTCTAGAGCCAGAGTTTGGCAGGTTAATTCATTTCCCATTGACCCAGCATCTAATATATGCAATATTATGAAACCTCTGTCCCTTGCCATGGCAGGGCTGAAAGAGAGGCATTCCCTGTGGTTTGTACCTTCAGAACTTTTTCACAATGCTCTGACATATTTGACATGTATTTCTACAGTGATCTTCTCTCCTTATCAGAAATATATTCTCATTAAAGTTTAACAAAACATAGGCACTAATAGAAAATTAACAAGTACCACTGGTAATTTATAATCCAGGATCTGAGACACAATAGTAACACAAGGGAAAAAATACAGAAAAAAAACAAAAACAAAAACAAAAAAACCTTTCTGAACTTCACATTTGACATTTAAATGAGTGGAATTAGCAGTTTTCATAAGCCACATGTAAATAACTGAAATATCTGTATAGGCTATACAAATTATTTCACCCTCAAAGTTTCTTTTTCTTTTTAACTATTTTTCTTTTTTATTTTTTTTACAGACTGCATTTTGATTCACTGTACACAAATGGGGTACAATTTTTCATTTCTATGGTTGTGCATGATGTAGATTCATACCATTCATGTAATCATACAGGTACATAGGGTAATGATGTCTGTTAACCATTTTTTTAATTTTTATTTTTATGTGGTACTGAGGATCAAACCCAGGGCCTTACATGTGCTAGGCAAGTGTTTTACCACTGAGCCACAATCCCAGCCCCTCAAAGTTACTTTCATATTTTCAGTTTTTCCTTTTAGTACATATTCACTGACCTACTGCTTTGGGTGCCTACTGTCATGAAAAATTACTTCATGCTAGATATTCTTCTCAACCACAGTATGGGAAGTGTTAGACCAATGCTCTATTTCCTAGTTTCCTTAAGTATTTAAGCATTTTCTAATAATCATTGAAATGTTCTTGCCCTTCTAGGTCCTCCTGTATTCTATGGTATTTCTTTTTCTTTCCTTCCTTGTCTGTGTGATAAACACCAACTGGCCCATCATTGCCTGTGTTCCCATGTGAGAATGCCTGACACCTGGAACCCACAGCCCTGCTTACTGAGAAGACTTCCTGGCCATCCTCCCCACAGCTGGCTCAATCAGATTGGGAAACCGAATGGACCCTGACTGGTTGGTTTCTCTTCCCCAGGAATTTGTATTTGGGATAACGAGGAACTACACAAAACAGCTTCAGAGGGCACACGCACAGATCCTGAGAGAAAAACTATTGGTGGTCACGGGAACAGAACACATTAAAGTGGTGCTGCAGGTACCAGCAAGCCAAAGCCACAGGAGAGCTGAAATAATGGGAAAGCAGAGAGTAAGTGCTAAAGACAAGTGAGAGCGCTAGAAAGCAGCAGAAGGGAGAAACGATCTTGTCGTAGAGAAAAAGTCAATCAAAGACAAAATGCATGAATGCACCACTTTGGAGAGCCCAAACTTTTTTTTTTTTCCTTCCTGCCGAGATATTGGCCTCCTATACCTCCACCCCCACCTCCACCCCCTATTTTTTCTGTACTGGAGATTGAACCTAAAGTCCTTTACCACTGAGCTACATGCCTAGCCTTTTATTCCTTATGTGGGGACAGGGTCTTACTAGTTTGCTGAGGCTGACCTTGAACTTGCCATACCACTGCCTTTACTTCCTCTGTTGTGGGATAACAGACTGTGTACCCAACTCCTGCTTTTATTCACATGATTTCTTTTCAGTTCTAACTAATTAGGTTTCTGTACTCTAGCCAAAAGCTTCTCTTAGGACCTATTTTCACATTTACCTCTTTTCTACCCCTTGGGCTCCACGACCATCACTCCTGGAACGCTTTTTTGTATCCTTCCCCAGGAGAAAGTACCCCCCTCCATGCTTACAGGCCTCATTGCTGTCATTTTATTGTTACAACTTCTTTTAAATTTCATCTTGAGCTCTGTCAAGAGTGGCCATAAGCCCAGGAAGCCTGAAGCCAGCATAGAGCTCCAGGAGTTGTGGAGCAAGAGAACCCTCAGGACTGCCCTGTTATTAGAGCTCACATCATCCTTAGGCTTTCCCTTGGGGTTGAAGATTGGCTAGTTTAAGGAAAACTCGTGCAAAGAGAGGCTCTTACTGACTTGACTCTGGTATTGACCATCAGGTTTATCCAGGTCAGCAGCTGTGAGATGTGTCGGGTATTGAGTCAGTGAGATGAGGAACAAGTGGGCTGTATCTCAATCACAAGTGACAGGATAGGGCTGGGTTTCACATCAAGCCTAAACTGGACACTGAAGCGGCAACTATATTCGGCAAATTTGTGACACTCATTAATCCTATACATGTATATTTGACAATTCCCACTAATCTTGACTGGATGTAGTTTTACATACATCTCTACCATGTTGGTTGCTTAATTAATAGTTAAGAATAAATAAGTGAAAGAGTGAATGAATAGGTGAATAAAATAGAAAAAGACTCAACTATATAGTCCCTCTAAGTTATCATCTTAATCTTTTTCTTCTTGAAGTTCTAGACTAAAACATTGTTTTCGAATTCTGTCCATAGATAAGTACTTGCTTGGAAGCCTAATAAGAAAAGGTATAAAAAAAATTCAACTTTATGGGGACAGAGATATGGTCAGTGTATTTCATCTTTAAGGTTTGAGGACTTGTGGTTTCAGATAACTTGATTTCAGACTGTTTCTACTGGAGGCAAGCTACTCTTTCCAGGATTAATGAACTTTAAATGACCAAACCCAATAAAATATTTTTAGTCAGCTTGCCAGTGCTACTTTCAGCAGTTGCCAGTCATTTGAGAACCTCTCTGCTCCATTGGATTTGAAGTTACTTCTACTTTAAAATGCATCTAAATATTCCTTAGCCTTGATCTCTGGCTTATTTTCTAAAACTTCAAATGCATGTGCCTCAAAATCTTACTACTAGCTAGCAAAGCCAAGGAAACTTGGGTAGGGAGTTGACACCACAAATAGCAAAACAGCCCACAAGATAGCAAATTTGGGTCTCAGGCCATGAAAGCGGGCACTGCATGGTGGTGTGGAAGGCAGCCACTGGAGTAAGGACTTTGCAGAACTTTTTGCTCCACTGTTTCTCATAGACTCAGAGTTTGGATAGATCTTACACACTTATCCATTCCAACCCAATTTTAAAATAGGGAAACTCAATCTTAGGAGGTTAGGGGGTTGGTGGAAGAGCCAGGCTTGAAACATATGTCACTAGTGGTAGAATCTTATACTCTTCTGAGGAAACAAACAAAATTTCTTACTTATTTTATATTGTTCCTTATCCTTTTCTTGGTTTTGCAAACAATGCATAAATTTAATAGTTTTGGAAAGCCACTTGGTAGTACCCACTAAAGCAGCGCATTAGCAACTCTATGGCCCAGAATTTCCACTCCTTGGTACATACCCATCAGAAATGTATGTATTACAGAATGCTCATAGGAGTGTTAATTTTAATGGCTCCTATATGCAAACTTAAATATTAATCAGCACTAGAATGCATAAAAAACTATGGTATATTTACAAAATGCATACTACATAAAACAATGAAAAGGGAAAAACAACAACAACCTACAACAATGCAGAAGCATGGTACACAAAATAATATTAAGGCAAGTAAGCCAGACACACAAAAAATACATCCCTTATAATTCCATTGCTTTTGAAAGTTCAAAAATAGCCAAAAACCTATCTATGGCTTTATTGGACCAGCATTCAGGTTTTGAGGCACATCCATTTAAAATTTAAGAAAAAAAGCCTGAAGTCAAGACTAAGGGATATTTTAAAAGCTAGGATGCATGTTAATATCTTTTGTAATTTCTAACTGTATTTTAACGCATACATACATTATTTTTACTTCTCTAATCCCCAAAGTTCAAAACCCAAGGTTTTTTTTTTTTTTAATATCTCATTTGGCAACAAAATTCTGACCTGCAGTGAACTCATCTGATGATAACACCAGACCTTAACTGACATGAAGTTATTTATAGTCTTTGCTTATCCCACTTGTGGTGAATATTCATGTATTTCCTGTGGAAAGATTAATGTGCAGAATATGGGAAGCTATTGCAAAAACTAGTAACGATGTTATCATTAAATCCTAAAAATTCTGAATTCCAAAATACATCTGGTTCTAAGGATGTAATACAGTTTTATGTATAATTGTAAATGTTTTACATCTCTGTGACCAGAAGACCTGACGAGAACAACTTAGAGGAGGAAAAGTTTATTTAGATTCTTGGTTTCAGATGTCTCAGTTCATGGTTGGTCAACTCCATGACCCTTGGACCAAGATGAGGCAGAATATCATGGAAGAAGGGTAGTGGAAAGCAGCTCAGGACATGGCAATCAGGAAGCAGAGAGAGAGAGCTCCACTTGCCAGGTACAAAATATAAATCCAAAGGGACACCCCCAGTGACCTACTGTGGGAGGCCTCTCTGCCAAGTCCCATGTGGATGAGAAAAGGTTTAACTGCTGGAGGAGGATGTTGGCTGTATATCACTCAGTTACCCCCCAAAACTTATCTACTCAATAAGCACACAAGAGTCAATACTCTTATTAAATGAGATGGTGCATGATGGGCCTGGCCATACCTGCTCTGGCCTCTTTAAAACCACAAGTCACCCAACTCTCTTTTATTTATAGACAGACAGATAAAAGGAGCCAGGACCAGGAGGAGCTTCTTCTTTGATGGACAGGATAGGGTGGAGTTAGGGGAGCCATCCTCTTAGGGGGAAAATTGCAGAAGGAGACAGGGAATCACTCCCATGCAGCACCACTTGCCTCCCAGCAGTTCCTAGAAGCCAGGCCTGCAGCAGTTCCTAGAAGCCAGGCCTCTGTGTCCCATGGTTCAACCTAGTCTGATTCTGCTAAATAAGGACGAGGCTCCACAATACAGGTAAAGGGGGCAAGGACTGGGAGGAGTTTCTTCTGTGATGGACAGGGTAGGGTGGACTTAGGGGAACCATTCTCTTAAGGGGAAAGCTCCAGAGGGAGATAGGAAACCACTTGCATGCAGTGCCACATGCTTCCTGGAAGTCCCGAGAAACCAGGCCTCTGCGTCCCATGGCTCAACCTAGTCTGATTCTGCTAAATACGAATGGCTTCCCACATTTTCCCCTTTTTAATATTTTAAAATGCAAATGATTGGCAGTTATGTTGAGTCTCCGGATCTTGGTTCTGAGAGCTGCTCCAAGGTCCTGGCTCTTGGTTCGGAGTGTGTGGTAACCTATTATCATGATACAAAAAGAATTAGTAGCAAACATATTACTCTAATACCATTCAATTTAGGAAATATTTGGTCATCCAGGAAAGCAGAGTCCATGAGATCAATTCTATCTTTTGAATATCCTGGATGTGGTGATATGATTTTACAAGATCCAGGCTATTATTACTGCTATGCTAAATGTCCATTAGATGATAATTATCTCTTAGTTCCATTGGGAAGTATGATATTTAGTTGTAACAACATACATGCTTATAGTCATTATGGCCTTTAAGCCTTTGTTTAAATTGGAGAACAAAAGGCTCGTCACTGATATTTGTAATAGTAGTTGTTAAAGCATTTAATTTAATCTCAATAATTCTATTAATACTTAAATTTCAGGGGCCATAGCATCTTAACAGAAGGAATCATGCCCCTAGATATAATGAATATGGGAACAGATAGAAACCTAGAAGAATACATTAAAATATATAAGAACCAAATTATCATCAAAGTAAAAACTGTTAGAATATAAATATGAATTATTCATCCTTTTAGTGTAATATCAAGCAGTTTGTTAGATTCTAATTGGATCTTTATTACATGGTTACCTATAGTGCAAAGTAATATCCAAATAATAAGGAATAGTCCAAATTATATGGAGTTTCAAAAATCAAAATGATTGTATATCTAATCTTATTTTTGTATTCTGAAAATAGTTTTAAACAACTCACTTATTTACCTAGTTCCTTAAACCTTTCATGGCATTAAAGATTTAGATTAAACATGGTTGCTTGTAAATTCTTTTCAAGAAATAAAAGTGAAACATTTAGTGGCAATGTTGCCATGTTAGACCTTGCTGGCTTTGAATCTTCTAGAGGAAAATATTTTGATATAACTGTCTTTCATCAATTTTTAAGGTCAATACAAAAACATATCTACCACTCAGAGATAATATGTAGCATTGGCAAGACATTCGTATATTTTATCCCTTTAGGGAAGGTGTCAGATTCTATTGCAGAACAATTAAGGCAGTAAGATATTGGTGGATATTTCATAGAAATGACTGGCTTTATATGAGAAAGTCCCATTCTAATAACTGTTTGAACTGTTTGAACATACAATCCTAAGTTCCAAGGGCCAGAATAATTGACTGGCCTAGGTATTCCTTCCTTATGCTGTCTTTTTCTGACAGGTTACATCTAGATAGCCAGAGTCTATCACAGGACCAGTATATAGATAAGTTTCCATTGTAGCCAATATAGTCAAATCCAGTCACATGGGTGGGTGTAATGTGATTATCTATAAAACCTCCCATCATATGAATATCATCAGTAAATATTGGGATTGATTCTCCAGTCCACATAGTTGGATGTATTAAAGGTGGATCTGGGAAATGAGGTCAACAGATCTCCCATATATTTCACTTACTGAGAGCTCAATAGAGCTAGCATATAACCATTGTGGTTGGAGATTTAAGAACTCCATATTGTAAAATGTGGTGCATTCTATTGATCCATGTGTCATTCAGCAGCAGTGAAACTTCTAATATCATAATTTTTAAAGAACATTTTTTAAAATTAAGTAGGTTTACGTAGGTATCTCTTTCCCCCTTTTTATTTTTATTTATTTTTCTAAATTATTGAAAAAGATTGCTATAAACTGGAGCATTATTAACCTTAAATTGTAGACAATGGCATAGCATTGTTCAACTATTTAGATGATAAGAAGTGACTTAATAAATATTTCTATTTGGCCAGGAAGATTAATAAAATTTCCCTATTGTTAAAGTCAATGTTGTTAAGTTGAAAAGGCATTACAATAAAAGAAGACCCAGTTTCCACCAAATACAGGATTTGATTTTGTCTCTAATAGTGGACTGAATTACAAAGCTATAAAATGCAGTCAGTACAGACATTGACAATTAGCCTCATGATCTGTTTGTTTTATAGGTAATGCCATTATTATTCTAAATTAACTTGTCATGAATATATTAGAATTGGTAGTATCTGTCAGGATAGCGAATTAATAATTTAATTAAAAATCTTAGAATTTATGTCATTGATCTAGTGATTGTATTTTAAGGGATCTATGGAAAGATAATCTATGTACAAAGATATAGTTGTATGAATATCTTAAATAACCTTGTTTTTTAAAGTAGTAAAAGTAATCCAAATGTCCAACATAGGGTTTTGGATAAATAACTATATGACAAAAATCTGGCATTAAAAGTAATGCTGTAAAAGAATACTAATTATGTGCAATCTAAAACAATGTTATAAGCTTTAAAATTAACTATATAATTCTGTATATACACATATGTATATCTCTGAGCTTATGTATGGAAAGCAGTTTAAAAGATTCAGCAAATGTTAATAATAGTTGTTAGAACCTCAAAAATATTTTTATGTATACTTAATTTTTCCTAAGTGGGTCTCTTGATAAAATCTAGAAACCTTAATCTTGAAACCATCTTTAGCCTCTTTATCTGAATATTATTTTATAAAACCTCCAAATACAATTCTTTGGATTAATATAAATTAAGTAGCATAATCTAATATCGCATCTGAAACATGAAACTGACAAGCCAAGAACTTCTATCCCCTCTCAGGGGAAGGCATTAAAATACTTCTATATGCCATATTGATAGAGTTTAAATAAGCCCGTATCCCCTGAATGTCCTCTAAAAATATAGCTAAGTTGACTTCTTAGTGTAGAGAGTAATATAAAAAGTGTATAATTTATATTTAATTTTAAATATTAAGTAATATAATTAATTAGTTATTATTATATAAGTTTGTAAGAGACAATTATTGAAAAAGCTTTAGTTTGGGGCTTTTAAATCACTTAATAAAAGGTTTCTGTAAATCTAATATTTTAAAGACTTCTTCTTTATCCAGAGAACAAGAATATAATTAACATAATAAGTACTAATTACCATGATTAATTAAAATATAGTCATTGATGTTTTCACATTAACCAATTTTGACTTTCAAAGAGAAATTTGAAATTTGGAATGCAAGGTGGTATTTTAAAATAAGTTATTGTTAAACAAAATTGTATGAACCATAATGTCTTTGAAATTAGTGGTTTTTTAAATAATAAAAATTCAACAGGCATAAGAAATTATATTATTAGAATGAGAAATTAATGTTTAAGTATTTTCTTTTTATTCTATCCTTTAGTTAGAAGGTTCAACTAATAGGGGTTTGTGAAAATGTCTTATTTATATTTGTAAATAGCCTTTATGATACAAACTTAGAATTTAAAGAATAAAAAACTTTTAATAACCTTAGCTGATTGTGTTAATTATATATAGCCAATTACATATAGCCAATTTAATTGTATGTGAATTTTTTGAAAATTATTTTGTATAAATTTTGTTTTAATTTTTTCAACGTGTTGTAGTTTTCTATTTTATCAGGTGAAAAAAAATTTTTTTAGACACTTACATATCACATCTGATAGAATGCTAGTATCTTAGTTCTCAATGAGAACATAGAGAATAAAGTAATTTTAGACCTTCTTTATATTAACCAAGTTACAAATATGTCTCATGTTTAAATACATAGTCAAGAGTATCTGATGTTTTCATATTTAGTAGATGATGTTCCAATTGATGATATTTTAGCATCCCATTCTTGTAAATCAATTAAGTATCTCCTGTAATAAAAGCTTAGATAATTAATTTTATTTTCCTCAAATTAAACTTATTTTTTCTTAATTGCAAAAGTCAAGATATCAAACAAATATAAATAATATTAATAATTTCTTTCCTGTTTTAAAAAAAAACATAGAACCAAGGGTTATAGATCTTAAATATTATAGAACTTAGCAATTTTATAATTTATTTGACCTCCTAGAAAATGTGATTAGGAAGCCTTTTTACCTGGAAAAATGTGAGTTAATAAGTATAAAGAAGACTTTTTTTTAGTTGTTTACCCAATATAAGTTAAATCTCATTAATTCATGTGAATTAAAGTTATTTGGATCCATTTTTATTTTAATTTTAAAATGTGATCATGCTCTTTGAACTGTAAGTAAATTTTGAAATCATGTAAATATAGTCATTGTGTGTACATATTTACAGATCAGTCAAAAAAGGAAATTTTTACAATTTATTGTAAGTGAAGCTGACACCAGAATTGGGGACGGGCAGTTAGTGTAGAAATAACGAACCTGGTTAAATTGAGGAATGGAGGCCATCAGAGTCTGGGAAGTTGGAGATGCCGCTGGGAGATTGGAATGTCAGTGGCTCCAGAGCCCTTTTGATCACCAAGGTTACCTGTTTAACTGCTCCCCAAAAGCTGCAGGCAGGGAGTTGCTAATTAATGCCTCCTGGGCTTCTACCTGATTCTCCATGTGGCCCTTCCCCCTGCTATTTGCATCTCATCTTTTTGCTGTGTCACCACCAGGCCGGAAGGAGAGATAGATAAGAGTCAGAGGAAAGAGCAGAACAAAGAAGACCCCAACCTATAAAAGATGTGGGGTGCGCTCACTTCTTGGGGATTCTAGAACACCAGCCATGGCCCCCCTTCTCCCTCCTGGGAGAAGTTTGTGTTACTACTTTTAAATAAAACCTGCTTAATATGCCTGCCTTGGCGTGCTTCTCTGGTGTTATACTTCAACACCTGAGGACGTAGAACTCATCATCGGTAAATGGTGGTATCACTTTTGAGAATGAAGCTATGATATTAAGCTCCTCATTGAGATGTGCCATTGGCTATTGACCTGATTTGTCCATGACTGTTCATCCAGCAGTTTTGGGTAAATATTTTTAGGGTTATTTTTCTCTCAGTGACAAAAAGGTTAAATCTTGTTCCTTAGGGCCCCTTTTTGATATTTTAAAAACCTTTCCTTGAGGCCGTTGTAATCCTAAATATTGAAACTGTTGATGGTATAATTAAGCTTTCCTTTTTGGGATCACATAATCACTATCAGCTAAGAAGTTTAGGAGCTCTGCGATGGCCTTTTGCTATTCCTCCTGAGTGGAGGCACTTAAAGGATGTCATCTACATATTGGTGAACGATTATAAATGTTTTATCTCTGGATTTTGTTAAGTCCTTAGCTAGGGTTTGTCAGAACAGGTGAGGGCTATCTTCAAATCCTTGAGGCAACACTGTCCAGGGTAGACTTTGTTACGAAGTCTAAAAAATTTTTCCCGGGCCCCTGTTGAATTTGGCTATGGTTCAGAGTTTTTTCTCCCTGGGCAGGTATTTCCTTCCATGTTCTTTATGCACATGTACTTATTCGAGCATAAGTTTGCTAGTCGTAAGTCAATTGTCCCAAATCAGCAAATTGTCCTGAGCCGGTAAGCATATCCAAGGTAATCTGAACTCCATTCAATTTATTAATTTCTGCCTGATCTGAACTGAAAGAATGAATGGAGACTTGCTACCAGGAGAGGTTCCATTTATTTGAAAAGTTTGTTGCCTTATATACAGTATTGGAAGGGAACTAACTATGCTATCTGCATATTGCTAGTGAGGCATTTGCCTATAGGTCAGATAGGTCATTTGCCTATAGGTCAACACCAGGGTGAAGGTGTTGCTACCTGATTGGGTGGCTAAACACGCCGGCGGGAAGCAGACTTTCAGGAAGAGAAGCCTGCTGGGTGCCATTTTAAGGGAAGGGGGAGGGGCAGGGGAAAAATAGAAGGGGAAATACTGAGCTAAATGGAGTCAATATTCCTCCCTTTTTGTTTTTTTATGAGGGGGGTCGTTGGTCTCTCTGGCTGCTTCCTGCTGAGTGGGGGTGATGTGGGGGGTAGGGAGAGTTGACTGCATATTCCCCAGAAAAGGGGCTGCAAAGCATGTGGGGGCGTCGGGTGTCAGATCAGGGAACGTCCCTTTCAGGAGTGGCATCTGTATTGCCTCGGACCAGTCCAGGTGGGAGCATACAGGAGGTATGAGCCAGGCGTCCGCATGGAGCTCTGTCAGGAAGTACTTCCACTGATCATATTTGGAGAAGGCTGGAACCCGGGCTGGAGACATCTTTGGAAGGGAGGGGGTGATATTCCTTTAAGAGAAGCTGGTTGAAAGTTTGATTAGTGATTTTTTGGAGCTGGCCCTGAAGGAACCTTAAGATTCAGGGCAAGAAGGAGCAGAAGAGGAGAATTCCCAGGAAGGGCCCTAAAAATGGAAGGACGTAGGTGAGGAAGGGTGATGAGAAGAAGTCCGCCAATAAAGGACTAGCAGTGGGCGATTTCATCAGTTGAGCAGAGAGATCCTGTAGTTTAGTAGCAACATTCTTCCTTCAGGAAGAGGCAAGTTCCTCCGTTCCCTGCAGTGAGGAGGTCGATAGCCTGTCTGTTTTGTAGGGTTACCTGAGCAATGGAGGTTACTTGCTGCTGGAGTGAGCTTAAGGACTCCGCTGTGGTATCCAGAGCCAATTTCAGTTTCTCCTGGAGGTCTCTGGATGCCCAAAGGGAGTGACCCAGTGCTCCCCCCGAGAGGCCCATTCCCGCTACTGAAGTTGTGAGGGTGAGGCCAACGAGAACTGGCAGGAAAATAGCCCGATGGATGCGAGGGTAAGGAAGGAGCTGTTGAAGTTCAGAGGAGGAGTACAAGGAGAGCTGAGGGATCACTGTGACTAGGAAGCAAGTACCAGTGACATTGGCAGTGGAGGAGAACAGAGAGCCATTGCACCAAAGGAAGTGCCCTGGTTGAACAAATTTGGGCGTTGCTGGTATAGGGTAAGTAGTGGCACAGAGGGAGGGAGAAGAGGTGCCAGACGGGGACAGGCAGATGAAGGGGAAGGAGGTGTCATTTGAGAGGAAAGTCTCTTAGAGAGGGAGATGAGGGATGGACACAGATTGACCAGAGGAGGAAAAGTTGTAAGTGGAGGGGATGGAGTTGTCCGCCATGAGCGGCACCGCTGCAAGGAGGGGACGAGCTAGGGATGCACAAAGAAAGCATTGTGAGGTGGGGACGGAGATGGTGGTTGAATTGACAAGGAGATCTAGGAGATGTAAGGTCTGATTTAGCAGGGTGAGCCAGGTGAGAGGGGCAGCTTTATTCGTATCAGCCTCATCAATGTGTTTGTTAAGTTGCTTCTCCAATTTCTAGACATACTCAATAACCTTGGTTTTGGCTTTGGGGGGTGTTGTAACAGTACGTACGAGGGACATTCATCCCATGGGTTTCCTAGCATAATCCTGCACATAGACAGCGATATCAATATCATCCCAAAATTTATCCTTGGGGTTTGTGATCTCAAAAGCATAAAAATAGGCTTGGCGCATGGAAATCCACTGGTGTAGGGATACATCAGGCCGGAGGAGTCTTTTAAAGTAAGGGGAGGAGTAACGGCCTCTCACTGCATTGTGCCACTTGCAAGACCAGTAGGGACATCCCCCATAAATGTCTTCCCATCGGTGGCAATAATCATTCTGCTGGTCTTTCACAAGGCAGATGTATGGGTAGGCCGTTGTGGCAGTATTGAGAACCTTGCAGTCATCACAGAACAGCTTAAGACAAATAAAGGAACAGTTTTTAATGAAACAAAGTTGCTCGTCCACTGTCCGGACACTAGTGAGGTCATAGACTGTGGTGTACTTTTCCTGAACAGTGAATTTCTACATGGTAGCCGGAGGAGGGTTAGGGTTATAAGCTACAAGGCACAAGGGAAGGAGTGATAGAATGATGGATGGAAGGGGGTTGAAGAGTGGAAAGGGTTTATGGCGTGGAGGAGTCATATTCAGCAATAGGAGAGAGCAATGGTGTATGCGAGATGCGGAGGTACAGGGGGTCAGAGGGCGAAGGGATGCAGGTATATGAAGGGGCAGAGGCCTCT
Source organism: Glaucomys volans (assembly GCA_020662805.1). Classification (NCBI taxonomy): domain Eukaryota; kingdom Metazoa; phylum Chordata; class Mammalia; order Rodentia; family Sciuridae; genus Glaucomys; species Glaucomys volans. Next base: position 3,842,704 of record JAJEJO010050702.1, on the reverse strand, counting down.
GGGGTGGAGGCAGAGGTGGTGTCAGCAGGTTCCGCTGGTTTCAACCTGGAAATATGAATCCAAGGGATAAGGCAATTATCAGACATTGAGAGCTTTGCAGCAGTTGGGGTACACAAAATTACAGGATATGGTCCCTCCCATTTTGGAGTCAGAGAGGCCTTAGGTTCAGGAGGATTATAGAATACCAATTGGCCTAGGTGCAACGATAAATTGTTCTGTAATACAGATGGGTCTGGAAGTAACCAGTCCTGGTATTTCCATAGTTCAGCGCAGAGGTGAGAGAGCAGAGGTAAAGCTATAGTAGGTGGTATAGGTCCCTGGGTAGCTGTAATAACAGGAGGTAGGACAAATCATGTCCTTCGAACATGATTTCAAAAGGGGAAAGGTTGGTAGGTTTCTTTGGGAGAGCCCTGACCTTAAGCAGAGCAAGGGGCAGGAGATGGGTCAAGGTGTAATTCCAGAGATAGTTTAGTTAAAATGTCCTTTAAAGTTTTATTGGCTCTTTCCACCTTTCCTGATGCCTGTGGCCGATAGGGACAGCGTAAATGCCAGGGGAGGGAGAGTGATTGAGATAATCTTTGCATTATCTGAGCAGTGAAATCTGGGCCTTTATCTGACTGGATGGATGTGGGCATCCCAAACCTTGGGATGATCTGGGAAAGGAGGGTGGAGGCCACAGTGGAGGCCTTTTTGTTAGATGTTGGGAACGCCTCTATCCAACCCGATAAAGGGTCAACAAAGACCAGGAGGTACTTAAAACGCTGAACAGGAGGCATGTTAGTGAAGTCAATTTGCCAATCAGCTGTGGGGGTAATTCCCCTAGCCTGATGAGAGGGATAGGGTCTGGGTCTGAGGGGGGTGTTAGGATTGGTGTGCTGGCAATTGGTGCAAGTAAGGGAAAGGTTTTGTAATAGGGCTTTGTCTGAAGGGGTTAGTGGAAAGAAGGTTTGCAAGAAATGGGAGAGTGTTTGGTGGCTTGAGTGGAACAAGTCATGAAGAAGGTGGAAAAGGGAGCATTTATCATTGGGAGGAGGGGAGTGAGGGCCTGCTTGTGAGGTGTCTTGGGAGGTCTCCAATTCGGGTGTCAGGACAGGAAGAAGAGAGTCACAGGTGGGCCCAGGGTTCGGGGGCCCATTCCAACAGTTGCTGCTCGTGCGGCAAGATCTGCCTTGTGGTTACCCTGGGTTATTGGGGAATTAACTTTCTGATGGGCTTTACAGTGGGTGACCCCCAATAGTTGAGGCAACTGAGAAGCCTCGAGCAGTTTGGTAATTAATGCTGAGTTCGTTACACTATTCCCTTTTGTATTGAGTAACCCTCATTCTTTCCATATGGCCGCATGGGACAGGAGGATATGGAAAACATATTTAGAGTCTGTGTATAGGTTAAGAATTTTCCCTTCAGCAAGGGTACAAGCCTGGGTAGCAGCTATGAGTTCAGCCTGCTGGTTGGTGGTTCCTTCTGGTAATGGTTGGGCTTCTATGATTGATTCGAGGGAGACCACTGCATAGCCTGCATAGTGTGTTCAGTCCTCCCAGAAAGAGGATCTGTCCGTAAACCAGGTGAGGTCGGCATGTGTAAGGGGGCCTTCAGAAATGGAAGAGTGACAGGGTATGAAGTTTTGGAGGGCTTCCAGGCAGTTGTGAAGTGGTGTGTTGGGAGGATATGGTATTGGGGGTAGAGTGACGGGGCTTAAAGGTGGACAAGGGAGAAAGGAGATAGTAGGATTTTCTAGGAAAGAAGATAGAAGAGCTAAGATCCTAGATGGTGGCAGGGATTGAAAGGCTTTATAGGTGAGTAGGTCCTTAAGGTGATAGGGTGAAAGGATGGTGAGTGGTGCCCCAAACGTTAGCTTATAGGCTTCCTTCTGCAATAAGTGGCCAGCTGATAGGGCTCTCAAACAGGGGGCCCATCCCCGTACAGTGGGATCTAACTGTTTAGATAAGTATGCCACAGGGGCGAAGGAGGGACTGTAGGTTTGTCCTAAGACCCCTAAAACTTGTCCACCGTTTTCATGGACATAGAGAGAAAAGGGTCTGGTGAGGTCAGGGAGGTGAAGTGCTGGAGCTTCGACAAGGGTCTGTTGGAGCCTGAGGAAGGGGCGACAGGGTGAGGAGGACAGAGGCTCTTCGGGTTTCCCCTTCGCCAAGTCATAGAGGGGGCGAGCCAGCAAAGAAAAGTTTGGAATCCAGGCTCTCTAAAATATCCGGCCAGCCCCAGGAAGGACAAGATTTCTGCCTTGGTGTTTGGGACAGGAAGGGAAAGTAGGAGTTGTTTCCTGTCTAAGGTTATTGCCTTCCTCTGTGGAGATAATTGAAAGCCTAAATATGTCACAGATGTGAGGGAGAATTGAGCTTTGGAAGGGGATATTCGATACCCCCTGTCAGCCAGGAAATTGAGGAGTGAGGCGGTATCTGTTTGGGATTGTTCCCAGGAGGGGCTGCAGAGTAAGAGGTCATCCATATATTGTAGGAGAATAGATTTGGGGTGCGATGTATGGAAGACCTTAAGGTCTTGGGCCAGGGTTTGTCCAAAAATGTGGGGACTATCACGGAACCCCTGGGAGAGGACAGTCCAAGTAAGCTGCTCAGAGTGTCACGTGTGGGGGTCCGTCCAAGTGAAAGCAAAATTGTCCTGGGAAGAAGGGTCAAGAGGGATGGAAAAGAAGGCATCTTTCAGATCTAAGACCGAAAAGTGTATAGAGGAGGTGGGGACTTGGGATAACAGAGTATAGGGGTTAGGGACTAGGGGGTGAATGGGAACAATAGCAGTATTGATTATGCGGAGGTCTTGAACTAGGCGATACGTTCCATTTGCCTTCTTGACTGCTAGGATGGAGGTATTGAAGGGTGAGTGTGTATGGCAGAGATATCCCTGTTGGTAAAGGTCCTCAATAATGGGGTGAAGCCCAAGGAGAGCGGTGGTACTCAGGGGATATTGGGCCTTATGTACGAATTTGGAGGGGTCCTTCAGCCTTATGGATATTGGTGGGCAATGAGCAGCGGAAGGGTTGGTGATGTCCCATACCGTGTCATTAACAGGGTGTGTTAAAATGGGAAAGGGGGTCTCCAGTATAGAATTGTGACCCCTAGAATTGTGATCCTCCAAAATAAGAGCCAGAAGGAAGGAGGCCGTGGGTGAGAGGGAAGGGGACATGGTGATAGAAACATTTAGTAGGGAGAGGATATCCCTCCCTAATAATGGAATAGGACATTGGGGCATAACTAAAAAGGAGTGAGAGAAAGGGGGGTGGGCACCTTGGACATAGCAAGTTAAGCAGGGAGTCCTTTGGGGAAAGATTTGTTTTCCTCCTATCCTGACTATAGGAGAGGTGCTGGGCTTGGTGGGGCCCCGAAACTCCCTCAAGACTGAAAAATGGCTCCAGTGTCCAGGAGAAAGGAAATGGGGTGACCGTCCACAGTTATGGTTACCCTGGGTTCCTGTTTAGTTATAGGCATGGTTAGGAAGGACTCAGGGCCCCATCAGTCCTCTTTGGCCAGTCCCACCACAGATGGTTGCCGCATTTTGGGTGGCTGAGGGTTGTTTGACCATCCACCCCTTTGGGTGAGTGGGCAATCAGAGCCCCAATGTCCCCTCTCTTGGCATTTTGGGCATGGCGTGGTGGGTTGCCTAGGAGAGGGGCAGATCTTTGACCAATGTCCTTCCTTGCCACATTTGAAGCAGGCCCCAGGTGGAGACTTGGGGTTAGACAAAATAGGAGAACGCCCAGAGGAGGGTGTCATGATCTGGGCCAACATTTGAAAGTTGGCTTGATCAGCCCTCTGTTTCCGGCGTTCCTTTTCCTCTTCCCGGTATGGAAGACTTTGAAAGCCACTGATAAAATCTGTTTGTGGGGTGGTGGGGCCTTGATCCAGCTTTTTAAATTTGACTTTAATGTCAGGGTAGGATTGGGCCAAAAAATACGTCATAAGGACATGTCGGCCATCATCTGAGGTGGGATCTAAATTGGTATACTGCAGGAGGGCTTGGGTCAGCCTATTCAAAAATTCGGATGGAGTCTCTTCCTTCTTCTTAATTACTTCCTGAATCTTTTGGAAACTGACAACTTTGTGGGCAGCCTTTTTAAGGCCGACTACCAGACAAGAGGCAAAGTGGTCTCGGGCCTGGATTCCTTGAGCTGTATTGTAATTCCATACAATATGGATGGGTCTTGTTCAGGGTCTTGTTGGGTCTTGGGTCTTGTTCAGGGACTGCATGTGGGACAGGTGGATGGTTGGGGTCTATAAGGTGGCATGGGTTTGGGCAGCGTCCCAAACCCTGCGGCGTTCCTCAGGGAGAAGAGTATTGGCTAGGAGCATGAAGATATCATGGTGTGTTAGGCTATATGCTTGGAGCACCCATTGGAATTCCTTAATGTAGGAAGTAGGATCGGTGGTGAAGGAGCCTATTCTTTTTTCTAATTGGGGTAAATTGGCCAAGGAAAAGGGTACATGAACCCTAACCACACCTTCGGCTCCGGCCACTTCGCTGAGAGGGGCCACTGTAAGGGGGGTAGGAGGAGGAAGTCCCCTAGATCAAGTAATGGGGGGACTAAAAGAGTCAGAAGGAGGGGGAGTCCCTGAGGGGTGGGGCTGTGGCTGCGGGGTAGAAGGGGGATAAAGGGAAGCGGGAGCTGAAGCGGGGAGTCTCTAGGGCGAGGGTTCGTCAGCCAGATCAAAAGAGGTGGAAGAGTCAGAGGGACAGGGAGCGGGGAGAGGGGAGGCAGCAGAGGGTGTTTTGCAGGCAAGGAGAACCTGAGCAGGGGAGCAGGAGGAGCAGAATCTGGGGTGTTGTCTAAGCGGGCTAAAACTTTCGACATAGGGAATCTCCTTCCACTTTTTTCAGTTGCTGGCAATAATTGAAAAGGTCCCAAATTAAATTTGGGTCCAAGGAGCCCTCTGGGGGCCAATGGCTTCCATTATCTAAGGGATAGGTAGGCCAATCTTGAGTGAAAAATTTCATCAAAAGTTTGGGCTTAATGTCCGGTGTGAGGGTGAGTGAAGTGAGGTTCTGGAGGAGGCATTTGAGGGGTGAGGTGTCTGGAAGCTCCCATATTGAGAGGAGGGAAAAGGGGAGAGTGAGGAGGAGGACAGAGCAGGAGGAGGAAAATCCCGGGCTGGAAATGGTCGGGGGAAATCTAAGGAGCATCCTCCAAAGATCCCTGTGACCGTGTGACTCCTGGGGAGTCAGGAAAAGGAAGTGGGTAGGGGTCGTCACCCATGTGCCAGATCCTTTTGGCTGAGAGCCGGAGGCAAAGTGCCGGGGCCACAGGGAACCTAGTACTAGGACTTCCTGGTTCGGAGGAGAAAGGAAAGGGTAGAGTGAAAGGAAAGAATGGAGAGAAAATGAAAGTCTTCACCTATTATATACTCCTCACACCCCAAAGCAGATGAGAATGGCAAGTTGTTGGGGGGTCCACTGAAACCATGAAGATCGTGGTGGGGTGCGGTACCCCGCCCCAGAGGAGCATCAGGACTTTGCTGGACGATTACGGTCAAGAGTCCCGCTATAGTTCGAATGGGGTTGACGCTTGCATGGGGGCTTACCTAGGTGATGGCCGGTGGTGGGTGCGGGAGCCAGCGTCTGAAAGGGCTGTCATGGGCAGGAGGTCTCCGAACGGTGAAAGGGAACAGGGGCCTTCAATGTAGAAGGAGACCCTGTCCCTGTATGGGCCACCAATGAAAGAATGAATGGAGACTTGCTGCCAGGAGAGGTTCCGTTTATTAGAAAAGATTGTTGCCTTATATACAGCCTTGGAAGGGAACTAACTATGCTATCTGCATATTGCCAGCGAGGCATTTGCCTATAGGTCAGATAGGGCTGAGGGTGAAGGTGTTGCTACCTGATTGGGTGGCTAAGCGCGCCAGCGGGAAGCAGACTTTCAGGAAGAGAAGGCTGCTGGGCGCCATTTTAAGGAAAGGGGGAGGGGCAGGGGAAAAATAGAAGAGGAAATAATAATGAGCTAAATGGAGTCAATATGAACAATGCTCTATCCAATTGTATTTCCATGTTAAATACTTGCCTTCATAAAGACAGGAGCTAGATAGCAGCAGCCAGTCATTAGGTGGTAGGGCCTCATTACATATGGACTGCAAAAGACTTAATACAAATGGCATGTTTGCTCCATACATAGAGCATGCAGATTTTAACTCCCTTAATGTTGTAAAAGGAATAGACACATGAGTTCTTTTTGATCTCTCAGAACCTTGAGAATCATTTTGCTCAAAAATAGGGTATAATCTGAATTTTGTTAATTCCTTCTCTGCCCTATTAACAGTGGTTGGTCTTGGTCGGAATTCTTGGTCTTGTGTTTTCTCTAGGAGTAGGGCAAGACACTGAGTCAGGACCTTTCAAATGTAAATTACAGAAGTCCCCTACTAGCTCATCCTCCTCTACATCTGAATCCCTTCCAATCCACTAAATAGAAACTTTGCCCCCACTATCAGTGTCCCTCTATCCACAGACACATGCTTGGGGCTACTTTTTGAATCTTTTTCTTTTTTATCAACAAACAATTCCCCAGAATACAAAGAGGTCCTGCATTTTTGACTGTTAGATCTAAAGCTCTTAATAGCATTTCTAAGACTCATGCTCAAATCTTCCAAAAACCACAAATCAACATCTTGGTCCAAATAAAAGTAAGTTTCCATTACAGTCCAAACTAAATTCCCATAGCCTGCCATGTGCTTCCAATCCCCATACTATTTCTCCTCTCATCTTGGTGGCCTGGCCCTGACAGACTCTGCCTGAGCAGGGAGCAGCCATGGTCTTTAGTAGGCTTTCCCATCCCCCCCACCCAGGAGTAGAAACCATGCTGTTTCTGAAGGGCTGGAAGCCTGGGTGGGAACACACGTATTTATACTAGGAAACTTGTTGAGAAATTTCCCCTTCTTAAATTAGAGATTTTCTCTAAATTACTGATTAGAATGTTTTCTCCCTAGGATTCCAAACTTTTACACCTATCTAAGCCAAGTTAGTTCTCAGTCTCATACAGTCACAGAGATGCAGGCAGACCTGCCTGACCGAGTCTGCAGTATTCAAAGTGACCAGGTCTCCACTTATATTTCAAGGACTATAGGAGCTGTGTCCTTTCCACTGAATTTTCACCCTGGCTAAGTATTGAATATAGTTGAGTAGATCTATTTTTTATGTCTCTCTCTGTAGAGAGTGAATTCCCCAGGCCTAACATCACACAATTAAATTCCCTTTCTTACTCTAAACTTATTCCCATGCATGCGCTTTCCACAGAAAGGGGCCAACATCCTTACCTTTCTTCTTCCTTCTAAAATCCTCTTGCACAGTCACTGTCCAGGCACCAAATGTGGGGGACCTCTCTACTGCATCCCATGTGGGTGAGAAAAGGATTAACTCCTGGAGGAGGATGTTGGCTGTATATCCCTCAATTACCCCCAAAATTTTATCTACTCAATAAGCACACAAGAGCCTCTTATTAAATGAGAGGGTGCATGATGGGTCTGGCCATACCTGCTCTGGCCTCTTTAAAACCTCTTTAAAGACTCTCTTTAAAGAGAGTCTCCCAACTCTCTTTTATTTATAGACAGACAGGTAAAAGGGGCCAGGACCAGGAGGAGTTTCTTCTTTGATGGACAGGATAGGGTGGAGTTAGGGGAGCCATCCTCTTAGGGGGAAAATTCCAGAAGGTGACAGGGAACCACTCCCACGAAGCACCACTTGCCTCCCAGCAGTTCCTAGAAGCCAGGCCTCTGTGTCTCATGGCTCAACCTAGTCTGATTCTGCTAAATAAGGATGACACCCCACAATACAGGTAAAGGGGGCAAGGACTGGGAAGAGTTTCTTCTGTGATAGACAGGATAAAGTGGAGTTAGGGGACCCATTGTCTTAAGGGGAAAATTCTAGAAGGAGACAGGAAACCACTCCCACACAGTGCCATATGCTTCTCGGCAGTTCCTAGAAGCCAGGCCTCTGTGTCCAATGGCTCAACCTAGTCTAATTCTGCTAAATAAGAATGGCTCCCATAACTGACCTTTCTAGCTACACTCTACTTGCTTACAGTAATCACCCTGTTAATCTGTGTCAGTGAATTAATCCACTTTTCTGTTAATACACTTATAATCTAATCATTTCACCTCTGAAAAATCTTGCATTGCCTCACCTATGAGCTTTGGGGCACACCTCATGACTAAATCCTAACAGGAGGACAATAAAAGTTTCCCAAAGATGTCCATATCCTAAAACCTGGAATATGTCAAGTGACATGGCAAAGGAGAACTAAGGTAGCAGATACATAAAGGTTGCTAATCACCTGAAAGAGTTAGAAAGATGATCCTTAGTTAACTGGACAGGCCTGATGAAATGACATGGGTCCTTAGAAGTGGAAGAGGGAGGCAGGAGAGAGAGAACATAACCTTTGTGGAGTCTTTCTAATGCACCAACTAAGGGAGATTCCAAGGCTAAATCCTAACTCCAGGGTCAGGGAATTAGGCTTGTCTTTTGTGGGAGAGACATAAAAATGGATTACAGAATGTTACAGAAAGAGTGGAAAACTGGGGCCAAAAATTAAATTATCATACCCTCTCTTGCCTTCTGTCAAAAAGCACTGCTACAACCAAATGTGGGTATTAGCTTATGCCAAACTGAATAAGACCTTAAAGACTCAGGAAGGAAGCTGTAAAATGTCTTGCAAGAAAGAATATGTACATGGGATGTAATTATTAAGGAAAGAGGGTTAGATCTGATCTGTAAGAAATTGACCAGTATATGTTTAAAATAGCAGTTTGTAGATATAGTGAAAATAGTCTTCAGTATTCAGTGTTACAAAGGTGTAGAATAAACAAAAGTAAATAAACTCAAACTATTGGAAATACGATCAGATTTATGTCATGGTTTCTTAATACAGGTGTGTTTACACGGATATTGGTTTCTAAAGTTCTATAGGTAAAGCACCTGCATCTTTAGGAGGAGGTATGGAAAGTCACTTCAAAGTACCTACTAGTGGCCTTGTTCCCCTATTATTACTAATGGGCAAGGTGGGCAGCACCCCATAAAAGAGATCTGCCCATTCACGAACCCAAGAAACATGTTCAGACCCACCTCTGGCCTCCGCTCTGAGTGTTCTTGCTTGGATTTTCAGTTTCTTTTTTTCATTACCCTTGTTAGCAAGAGTTCACTAGGAAAAATTTTTAGTATAAAATTAGAGATTTTATTTCAACAAGCAGTTTGCAAAGCAGAGAAATGCAGACTTCCTTACAAAATAAAGGTGCCCCAAGGGAAGAGAGAGGGGCTAGCTTATATATAGTACCTGTCTAGGTTCCCACTCCTACCCGCTCTGCAACTGAGGACGCAAGTACACTCAGTCCTGATTGGTTGACACTTAAATTTGACTGCAGGTCATAGTTCATTGATCAGGTCCAGGTAGGGAAATGGAACTTTTCTAAGGCTGTTTATCTTGGCAATAGAAACAGAAGCCTTTCTCAGCAAGAGTTACAAAATTCAGATTATGAATCTTCCAGGAATAGAGAGTATGTGTGTAATCCTCACTCAGCAAATGACTACCAGATTCCATGTTGAATTTAGGCCCAGTTAGCCATTTGGGACCTTTCCTGGAAATTCAGATGTCATGCAAGTTCACAGTCTTCATCCTGCAGGATAGGGACTACAGATTCATACTGTTGTACCCAAAGAAAATAAAACCATCCAAGTCGATCACGTAAAGCTAAAAGAAGCCTTTATTTTAGCTGGCCAGCGATGATTGCCTTTACTCCTAAAAGCGGGGTGCCGGAAAATCGTGTGCCAGTTCTTTTATTGCCAACTTTTATAGGGCGAGGGAAGGGACCAGGGTGGGGCTATAGGGAGGGGAAGGGGTTGGAGAAGGCTATAGGGAGGGGATCTGGGACTGGGATGGGCTATAGGGAGAGGATCTGGGATTGGGGCAGGCTATAGGGAGGGGATCTGGGATTGGGGTGGGGCTGACTCTCCCGATTGCAATGAAGAATCTCCCTGGGGAACACCAACATTTTAATCTGTTTTCTGTTGCTATAACAATACTAAGTACACAATTTCACTTTCATCCTGCAAGGCCTTTCCTCAGAATTTCCTTAGTTCCCACCCACTGCAGCCCATATCCTACTTCCAGGAATTGGGACCCCAGTCTTGGCCCCCAGAACTCAAGGAATAGGCCAACATCCCAGCTTGTTGTCAATAAGAGAAGCAAAGTTGTGGAAAGGGTGAACTGCTAAAACCAAGTAAATACTTCATTTGTGGATTTGTATGTTCTCAGGACTCTGTCCTATAGCTAATAAGGGAAGTCTGATACTACCTCATGGACAGTGTTTTGATCATGTACACCTACTGGTTCCATCAACATCTTTTCAGGACATCAAGGGCTTCTCAGATATGTCCTTCATGGTCTTCATGTGACATTCTAAAAATGCAGTCTGATTTTGGAAATGATCAACTTCAGAGGAACTTTTTCATCAGTCGTCAAACTTCACACAATTAGTAGTTTGTTATCATAAGCTGACTTCTTGAGAAACCATGATATAAACCACAATTTAGACAGGTTAGTACCAAAACAAAGGACTTAAGGTATCTTAAAACAGTAATCTCACATAAAATATTCCTGCCAATGCAACTGTAAGGCTAGAAACCACTGGTGGAGTTTCCTTCCCTGAAAAGTAACTTCTTTTTTAGTTACTTAGCAAATTTTGTATCTGTTCTTCCAATGTGGGCCCTTCTGATCCCCTTCTGTTGCCATCTCCTTGCTTTGAATATGCAAATTTTTCTATATAAGTCAAAGGGAGACTGCATATATATCTTCATTGAGATTTGGGTGTTCAGCAACCTTCTTTATCTTACATGTTCCTGAAATCTCATAAGTGGGGGAGGGGGGTTGGGAAGGTCCTCTTTATCCATATGTGCTAATGTTATAGTGTAGAAGTCTGGATTCTGGAGAACTTCATTGATTCCTTCAATAAATGTTTATGGAGTACCCATTATGTGGGAGACACTGTTCTGAGTATTCATGATTAAAATTTTTTAAAAGTCTGTGCCCTCACACAGCTATATTATGATGAGTTAAGCAAATGAAATATTTAAACACAGTATTAGGTTGTGATAGGAGCAATAAAGCAAAAGCAGGAAAAGGGGGATAGATGGATTTGGGAGGGGTGAAGGTAAGGCTGTTTTAGATTGAGCTTTCCACGAAGCCTCTTTGAGAAAGTGATTTTGAACCTGAACATGAAAAGAATGAGGAAGATGCTTTATAAACATCTGGGGTTGGAGAGGGGAAAGATTTCGGGCAATGAAAACTGAGTTCAAGTCCTAGCATGCCTGTAATCCAGCAACTGGGGAGGCTGAGGCAGGAGGATTGCAAGTTCCAGATCAGGCATGGGTAACTTAGTGAGGGATTGTGATGTGGCTCAGTGGTTGAGAGCCCTTGGATTTAATTCCCACTACAAAAAAAAAAAAAAAAAGAAAGAAAAGAAAACTGAGGAAAACTGAGTTCAGAAGTGATGTGTTAGGGATAGGATTGATGTTTTCACAAGTACCTAGATTGACTAAAGAAGTTACTGGGAGGAAAATGTCTGGAAATCAAGTAAGGAAAAAGCCAGGGATCTGATCATATAGGATTTTGAAGATATGGAATGCTTTCTCCCCCGAGCCTCTCTTTTTGCTCTAAAGGCAAGTTGAGACTAGAAGATTGACAAGATCAGATTTAAATTTAAAAGGATTATAGGAATACTTTGTGTGAGAACTACAGAAAAGAAAGTAGGGAGATGGATCATTTGGAGATTGGAGTAATTTAGGCAAAAGTTGATGTTGGTTGTGGTGGAATCACAGGCAGGAGGCAGTAAGACCTGGCCAGGATGGAATACTAAAAGCACAGTTGATTCTAAGGCTTTGGTCCTGAATCATTGAATGAATCCATTTTCTGAGACAGGAAGCATTGGAAGAGGAGTTTGGAGAGTAGAGTGCATATATTAATTTTAAGGTGCCTATTTAACAACCCAATGAAGATGTCATAGTGAGGGTTAAGTGTCTGAGTCTGAATTTCAGGACATGGTTTGTACTAGAAATGCACATTAGAGAATCATTCATGAACTGAGGTAATCCGGGTTTATGTTACTGGATGAGATCACCTATGGATTAAGTCTTGCTACACCAAGGTTTGCGGTTAGCTCCTGGGAAATCCCAAGTAGAGAAAGAGGGCCCTGAAATGCCCTGTGAGAGAGGAGGACTCATAGTATCCACCAGGTGCCTTCACACATGCCCTGAATGGCCCTGCAAATTCAATCATTGGAATGCCACTGGATCACTGCTTCTCTAGTCATTGCTACATTAAGAATCCATATTTAATAATTAGTAATACAATATCAGTAATGAAAAAGCTTTGAGATATCAACTTGCTCATCTCCCTTCTCCAAAGCATAACTAAAAAGCATATAGTAAATCCAATTTTTCCTTAAAAACTCTGAACAGTCCCCCTGCCCCCAAAATCAGTCTCTGGAATTCCATCAAATGTATTAAATTTTATTTGAAGGAATTTTATTAAAAAGGAAAAAATAAAAGAGATTTTAAAAGGTTAAATACATACTAAACATTGAGGGTAATTATTTTTTAAAAATATATAGTTTTGTCAAATCCCCCTTGAAGAGGTGGGGAAAAAAATCACGTTGATTCAGTCCTTTAGAGGGAACTGATTTTTTTTTTTAACTGAAGGAAGATTTTGGGAAAGAAATTAATTAGTCATAAGGGCCATTAAGCCTCCTAAAATGAACAGAGGGTTCCACTGGAAATTATATAAATATTCATAAAAATATTACTTTTACTGACAAAATGTCATTTACTTTATTAAAATCACCTAATTTGAAGAGAGTATCCCCAGAGAAATATGAGAACACAGGGTAGAAGGAATATTAAATATGATAAAAATTTAATACTTTAATCCTCCCCTTTAATTCTCCTTATTTTTCTTTTTGTGGCGAGTTTAACAGTTGGTTTAAAACTTGGAAATTATTGTACTGTGTCTTTCCCCTCCCAAGTTCAAGATAAAATTGAAAAAAATGATATCATTATGGTGAATACTAAAATTTTGATGTGTAACTATGTTGTGAAATGATTAATTCAAACTAATGAATCTATCTATTGCCTTTCATACTTATTTTTGCTGGTGAGAATCTTTAAGATTTATTCTCTTAAAATTTTCAAGCCTGTGATATATCATTATTAACTGTGGGCAGCATGCTATACAATAGATCTCCAGACCCTATTCCTCCTGTGCACATGCAACTTTGCATTCTTTGACCAACATCTCCCCACCCTTTACCAGTTCCTGGCAACCACCATTCTATTCTCTGCTTCTCTGCATTTGATTTTATATTCCACATATGAGATCATAACATTATTTGTCTTTCTGTGCCCGGCTTATTTCATTTAGCATAATGTCCTCCAGCTTCATCTCTGATGTCACAAATGACAGGATTTCCTTTTTTAAGGCTAAATATTAGTATTTCGCACTATTTCCCATGAATTTTTAAATCCATTTACCCCACTGACGGACTTTTTAGGTAATTTCCATAGCCTGGCTTCTAGACCATGGGAGTGCAGATATCTCTGAGATCTTGATTTCAATTCTTTGGATATATACTCAGAAATAGGATTATGGATCATATGGTAGTTGTATATTTAACATTTTGAGGAACCTCAATACTGTTTTAAATAATGTCTGTACCAATTTGCATTTCCACCAGCCACATCCTTGACAACAACACTGCTTGTCTTGAGGAGAGTCATTCTAACAGGTGTGAAATGATGCCTCTTTTTGGTTTTGATTTGCATTTCCCTGGTGATTAGTGCTTTTGAACACTCTCACGTACCTGTGGGTCATTCCTATGTCTTTTTTTGAGAAATGTTTATTCAAGTCCTTTGTCTAATTTTTAGGTGGGTTGTTTATTTTCTTGTTGTTGTATTTTTTGAGTTATTTATATATTTTAGATATCAATTCCCTATCAGATGTGAGGCTTGCAAATATTTTATTCCATTCTGTAGGTGATCTTTTCACCTGCTAATGGTTTCCTTTGCTGTGCAGGAGGTTTTCAGTTTCATGCAGTCCCATTTGTCTGCTTTTGCTTTTGTTCCCTACACTTTTGGGGTCATAGCCCAAAAAACTCACTGACCAGACCAGAGTCAAGATGCCCTTTCCCTATGTTTTCTTCCAATTCCATTCCACTTTCAGGTCCTATGTACAATTATAATACATCTTACTGTAGGCAATCCTGTCTAGAAAAACAGCTTGCTGAGCATAAGATGTCAAACTAGAATTCATGATTTCTATTCCCAAGTCATTCAAATGTTGTAAAGTCAAGCAAAATGAAATATTATAAAATTAGGTTGGGTCCATTCACTCTGGATGATCGCAAGTGGGTACTTTGGTTTTTAATTACATAACATCAAACTGAGTCCAAGTGTAACATTTATTTTAGTAAGACAGACAGGTAATTATAATATTTTTCTTAATTAAACTATAGATAGTTTAAAATCATCTTAACTATGTGAATATATGTCTCCCTTTTGAATCTTTGTTTCTTTAGACAACATTTTGGTTCAAGATATTCTAAAAATTAGCATTAAAATGTGTCAAAGTTTTTAGAATCAAATAAAGAAAGGAAAAAAATGCTGTAATGAAAACTGTAACTCTCACTCTATTTTCTGTTGTCCTAGATTGAACTCTCTGCCACTATATTATTTCCACTTTTGGAAAAGAAATGTCGACATTAGAATATGGTTAGAATTAATCTGTTTGTTAAAAGGTGCATTACTTACTGTAGAGGACCCCAAATCTGTTTTACATATGTGTTTCCAAAGTAGAAAAGGCTACTTTTCACCAATCTCAAATTGGGCTAATCATTTAAATTATATCCAACTCATTTTTTGATGTTATTTTGAAATTTCATTTTATATTCTTTTTCTTTTTTTCTAAGATACTGGGGATTGAACCCAGGGAAACTATACCACTGAGCTACATCACCAGCCCTTTTTCTTTCTTTCTTTCTTTTTTTTTTACAAATAAAAAGGGTCTCTCTAAATTGCTGAGATTGGCCTTGAATTTATGATCCTCCTGACCCAGACTCCAGAGTCACTAGGATTACAGGTGTGTGCCAACACACCTTGCATCAGTTGTAGATCACTTTTTTTCATCTTTGTTTTTCTTTAGCCTATTGGTAATTTAAAAAAAAATAAGAGTATAGAACATAAAGCTAATAAAGAAATCTGTAGTTTTTGATTATTAACTGATCATTAGTTCTAATGGTTCTTTAACATTGAATTCCTTCAATAACCAGACTCTCCTGCCATGGTCAGTGGGTGTTTTACTTTAGTGATTTACTTGATTATTACTGAGTTGAGATAACATATGGGTCTCTGAACAGTTACCAGGTACTTACACATAGACACATGTTTAACGTATGTCATGGTTTGGATATGAAGTGTCCACCCAAAGCTCATATGAGAGATAATGTAAAAGGTTTAGAGGCTAAATGATCAGGTTATGAGAGCTTTAACCTAATCATGCATTAATGTTCTGATAGGAATTAAGTGGGTGGTAACTGAAGGCAGGTAGGGTGTGGCTAGAGGAGGTGGGTCATTGTGGATGTGTATTTGGGGTTTATATTTTGTGAGCTGAGTTTTGTCTCTTTTTGCTTCCTGGTGCTGTATCTTGGAGCTGGCTGTCTATGAACTGAGACCTCTGAAACCATGAGTGCCAAATAAACTTTTCCTCCTGTAAAATTGTTCTGGTTAGGTCTTTTGATCACTGCAGCAAAAAAGCTAACTAAAACAATGTAGAAGATGGGAGAATTAAGGAAAGGATGGGTACTAGAGTAGGGGCAATTGGGGAGGTCAAATTTTTCTAAATTTGGATTTTTCCCTTGTATCACTATCTGACAATACAAGTTTTTGTTTTTGTTTTGAAATCCAGCTAGGGGGTTTCTACTAAGAATTAGATCTAGTTTTATGGGTTTATGGATTTTTCTGAATAGCCTGACAGCATATTAGTGAAAACAATTTCATTGAAATTGCTCATATCAGAACAGGGGATAAATTATGTATGTTTTTATCTCTCTTTTATGTCCTCTTCTTATCTTAAAGGCATTTTGATTATTCAGCCCTTGGTGTTTTAGAGAAATCCCTATAATGATCTTTTATCCTACTAATATTCAGAAACCTATAATAGTGTTTTTTGCTGCTCTTCAAAGAGCTTTTAATAAAATATTATTACATTAAAGAAAAGTGGCAGGCATCACCTATATCACACAGGCAATCACTCCTGAAAGGCGGACACAATGGCCTTGCCATATCAAAGTAAATCAGTTCCAGGGACAGATGGCTGATCTAATGTTAACTCTGGCACAATCTTTATTAAAAAAAAAAAAGTTAGAACTCTTGAGAAATAAGAATAATATCATCATGAAAAGTCTGTGATAGGGCATGGAATTTTAAAATATATGCACTTGTATTTGTAGAATTCTTGGTCTGAAGGGACTTTAGGGGAACAACCTTGTCAAATTCCCTGGTAATTTACAGGTAAAGCTATATTAAGTAATTTACCCCCAACCATAGTTTGCTCATGATAAAATGCTAGAATTTCATTTTATTTTCATTCTATAGTTATGTGCTGGTTTTCTGCCATGTGACAGGGATTCAAAGATGAATAATGCACTTGGATTGATAGGAGAGGAGCATGAAGTAAAAGAATAACTGTCATGATTATCACTGTAAGAGTACAGAGTTCACTGTCTCCAAAATTGCCCTGTTGCCCCTACCACCTCCTCATATTCCAAGTCAGGAAAACAAGTGTATTGTTATTAAAATTATTTTTATGCTGCATATTGAACAGAGGACTTTGAAAATGCTAAGCAAATATTCTGAGAGTAATTTATACCCTCAATTCTAAAATAATCAATTTTGACTTGAAAATTACACTTATAATTATGACTACCAAACTGTTATGGCTTGGATGTGAGGTGTCCCCCAAACATTCATGTGTGAGATAATGCAAAAAGGTTTGGAGGAGAAATGTTTGGGTCATAACCTTAACCAAATCAGTGAATTGATCAACTGATTGGGATTAACAGAGTGATAACTGAAGGCAGGTGGGGGTGTGGCTGGAGAAGACGGTTCATTGGTGACATGACTATATGACATTGTATATGTTTGTATCTGACAAGTGAAGTTTCTCTCTCTCTCTCTCTCTCTCTCTCTCTCTCTCTCTCTCTCTCTCCCCCCTTTTCTGATCATCATGAATATCATCATGATGATCATCATGATGTGAGCTTCTTCCCTCTGCCATACTCTTCTGCCATCTTGTTCCTCACCTACAGCCCTGAGGAATGGAGCCAGTCTTCTATGGACTAAGACCTCTGAAACTGTAAGCCTCTGAATAAACCTTTCCTCCTTTAAAATTGTTCTGGTTGGGTCCTTTAGTCCCAGCAGCATAAAAAAGCTGACTAAAACAAAAATTGGTACCAAGAAGTGGGGTTGTTGCTATGACTAAACTGACCATGTGGTTCAGAAGTTTTTTGAATTTTTTTGGATTTGGTGGGAGGAATTTTGAGATATGTAGCAGTGCAAGCTGGAAATACTTTAGATTGTCATAAGCAGAAATTAATGGCCAATTCTGGTGGGAGCTCAGAAGACCAGAATGCCAATTGGATGATGGTCAGTGAAGACAGGGCTCAAGAGGGTTCAGAAAAGTAGGACTTTTTTAGAATCTGGAGTAAAGGCCATTCCTGTTATGTTCTGGCTAAGAAGTTGTCTGCATTGTGCCCATGTCCTGAGACTTTCTCTGAGGGTGATTTAAAAAGTGATGCACTTCTTAATGTGGTAGAAGAAATGTCTAGGCAGCATAGCATTCAGGGGGCATGGATTTTGCTGGCAGCTTTTAGTCAAATTTATTGTGATATTCAGGAACAGAAAGCAGAGTAGAAATATTTGAAAAACTTGAACTTGAAAAGGCAGGAGTAAAACTGGGGCTAAGGAAGTTGCAGTTTTTAAAAGACATTACTGCCACTAAAGAAATGCTAAAGACTTTGCACAGAGACAACAAGAAAAAGGGCTTGAGGGCATCTCAGGAACTGGCAAGATCACACCCAATTTAAGTTCAGGGAGTAAAGGTAAAAATTCTCTTGAGAAGAGAGCAGTGGGTTACCCTTCTTGCTTGAGGGGGCCTATGAAATTTTTTGAATGTGCTCAGTCACCCAGGCATGCAGAGGCTTCTTTAGCTAGGATCCCTGGAGGCTTGGCTACTGTTTGAAATGACAGCGAACCTTGGCGTCAACCACATGATGCTGATTCTGCAGGAATGCAGAATGCTGGAGTTAGGGGGTCTGTGGAGACTTCCACCAAGATTTCAAAGGAAGGCCTTGGAAGTCAGGCAAAATGCAGCAGGATTGGAGTCCCTGAGGGTATTCCCTGAGAAGGCAAGGTGTGGAGATTTGAGAGAAGCCAAAACTGCAGTGGAGACCCCAGAGATTAAGAAATGCCAGTAACATGGGACATCATCCTAAGAAATCTGCAGGAATTCAGAGAGACAAGCCAACAGAAAGGCCACTTGCACTGCAACAAACAAGGGCACAGGGATGGAGTTACACAAGCCCTTTGGAGAGAACATCATGATGCTATGTGCTTCAGATGCCACATTTGGAGCTATAGAACTTGTTTGCCCAACTGGATTTCAGTCTTGTTTTGGTCTTCTCCCTTCTTTCCATACCCCTAATTTTGTGAATGTAAACATTTCCTCTATACCATTATATGCTGGCTGCTTATAGATTGCTTTTAATTTTGCAGGAGCTCACAATGCGAGACTGCCTTGAGCCTCAGGGAGGACTTTGGACTTGAATTTTGCGCAGTCTCAGAACTGTTGAGACTATGGGAACTCTTGGAAATGGACTAAATATATTTTGCGCCATCAGATGAGTGTGAGCTTTTAGGGACCAGAGGCAGAATATTATTTTTAGGTGTGAGGTGTTCCCCAAAAGCTCATGTGTGAGACAATGCAAGAAGGTTTGAAGGAGAAATGATTGGATCATAGCCATAATCCAATCAGTGTGCTAATCATCTGATTGGGATTAACCGAGTGGGAACTGAAGGCAGATGGAGTGTAGCTGGAGGAGATGATTCATTGGGGGTGTGTCTATAGGTATATATTTGCATCTGGCAAGAGGAGTCTCTCTCTCTTTCTCTCCCTCTCCCTCTCTCCTTCCTGATCACCATGATGTAAACTGCTTCCCTCTACCTTGCTCTTCTGCCATGTTGTTCCAGTCTCATCTACAGCTCTGAGGAATAGAGCTGGACTTCTATGGACTAAGACATCTGAAACTGTGAGCCCCTGAATAAACATTTCCTCCTTTAAAATTGCTCTTGTTGGGTCCTTTAGTCACAGCAGGAAAAAAAAAAAAAAAAAGCTGACTAAAACAAACTAAATTCTGGAAAAGTCAGGGTTAGAGTTGACAAAAATTTTCATTAAATTTTGGCAAATAATTTTTAGAAGAAAATAGATACGTCTGTATGTTTTATCCCTTAAAATATAGATCTGATATTAAAGTTTGAGATACTGTGTTCCTTTAGTTATTATTATTGAATATTTATATCTGTTTTATGTCCTAAGCAAATAATCACAAATATACCTGTTTTTCCAGAAGCTTACAATTTATTACTGACATAAAAGAAACACTGAAAAGATGTTTGTTTAAATGAAGCATTTATTATGGGGCTTTGAGAATGCAATGGATTTTCTGTAAGGGAAGTTCAGCAGAAAAAATGACAAAATGGAGAAAATCATCACTCAAATTAATTGTTATACCCGATGAAAATAAGATCAGCCAAGCTGATCATGTAAAGCCAAAAGAAGCCTTTATTTTTTATTTTTTTAGCTGGCCAGCGACGAACACCCATACACCTAAAGCGGTGTGCTAGGGGATCACACGTTAGTTCTTTATTGCCAACATCTATAGGGAGCGGAAGGGATTAGGGTGGGGCTGACTCTCTCCTGATGGCACTGGAGAATCTTTTTGGGGAGTATAACATTCCCCACTGGTCTTTTCCACATTAACAAATCCTTGTTTAGGAAACTAGTGGCTTTTCAGTCTCCAACTTCCCAGATTCTGATGACTTCCATTTCTCAATTTGACCAGATTGCTTATTTTACACTAACTGCCTGTCCTCAAATAGGAACTTTTCACTGTTGTAAGGAGAGGGGATGACGACTGCTTTGGCTGCTTCGACCTGGAAGGGGGTGGAATGGGGGAAGAAGTTTGAAGTTCCTTTTAGAAATCTGGTCAATGAGGGGTCCAGGGTAGAAGTCTACTTGGGAAGAGCAGGTTGTAAAGTCATCTGGGGTGGGTGCTTCTATGAGAGAGAAACAAAAGACATAAGTACTGAAATGAGATTACTACAGAGTAAATGTTGCAGCATCTGGAACATGTCAATGAATATCATGAACATGATAGAAGTTAATCTCTCACCAGGTGGAAGAACTGAGAACTGAGAAGAAGAACTGAGAAGTTGTTCTTATAACAAGGCCTATCAAAGGCTAGAGAAGTTGAGGCCTTTATTTGGGAACTTTAACATTTGCAGAGTGATCAGGAATGGAAACACAACATTTAATTTTTAATGTTATTGATATCCCCAGGAAGTATAGTTAAGTTACTTAATGTCATCTGATTTTTGTAAAACATCCTTTTATTGGTATAACTTGTGTTTAGTAGAGAGCTCTATATTTCTGTTATTTAGGACTAGATAATCATACTAGCAAACATAGATTAAGCCTACCTGTGCGGCTCAGGAAGATCTGCAGGCCTTAACCTGACTAAAAATTTCTGACTCTGGCAGTTTCTTTTGATAGTTATCAGGTACATTTGCCTAAGAATGTACCTGAGAATGTACCTAAGAATCTCTCTTTTATAGCCTCCAGTCCTATTCTAGGGGCTAACACCAGTACATCTTAAGTTATATTAAACTGTTGCTTCTTTTAAATGCCCAAGAGTGTCTAGGGTTTGATTTTAACTGGCTAGGTATTTAAGATCAAGCTGGTCAAATTGACCTGTTCTTGTCTCTTAGGAGTCAGCTGAATTCCCACAGGGGACACTCATGGGGAATTTGAGAGTAGCTTCTTAGCTCTTTTAGGGCCATTTGCTAGGTAGGGTCAGTAGGGATGTTTTTCCCTTTTGCAATGACCCTCCTCTGTAGCAGGTGTACTGGTTGGCTTTTTATTCTCTACTGAGTCTCATCAATCTCCCTAATAGGAAGGTTGTGTGACCCAGAGTTGCAAAGCTCCTTGGAGAATCTCTCCTTTTCCCTGGATTCAGGTTGACTCTGAGGGCAAGAGTCAAAACTGGTTTCTTGGCCCTCCTGTGTTAATCTTGATCTCCAAGTTTGATCTTAAATATCCAGCAAGCCAGTCTCACCAATCACAAAGCAAGGGTATGGGGCTTTAGCTCCAATGTCTATAACTTTGTAATTATTTACTCCCTTTTTTCTAACTGGGGTTTATATTATCTCATCTGCTCTCTAGGTGATGGCTTAGTATCTCAAATTAATTTAGGTTGTTTTTGAAGCAGTACTTCTTCAAAATATTAATCAAGCATAAGCTATAGAGCTTACAAGGAAAATCTAAAATAGAATTAACAACAGTAAATACATATCTAGTTTGTGTAATACTCATCTTAAATCCTGCCTGAGTACACTCATACATTGCTGGTGGGAGTGCAAGTTGGTGCAGCCACTCTGGAAAGCAGTGTGGAGATTCCTTAGAAAACTTGGAATGGATCCACCACTTGACCCAGCTATCCCACTCCTTGGCCTACACCCAAAGGACTTAAAATCAGATTACTACAGTGATACAGCCACATCAATGTTCATAGCTGCCCAATTCACAATAGGTAGATTGTGGAACCAACCTAGATGCCCTTCAATAGATGAATGGATAAAGAAACTGTGGTATATATACACAATGGAATATTACTCAGCCATAAAGAAGAATAAAATTATGGCGTTTGCAGGCAAATGGATGATGTTGGAGACTTGTTATGTTAAGTGAGATTAGCCCATCCCAAAAATCCAAAGGACGAATGGTCTCTCTGATAAGTGAATGATGATGCATAATGTGGGGTGGAAGGGTGGCAAGAATGGAGGAAGGATAGATAGCATAGAGGGACGGGAGGGGTGGGGTTGGGGTGGGGGGTAATAATAACAGAACGTGTGACAGACATCATTGCCCTGTGTACATGTATGAATGCACGGATGGTGTGACTCTACTTTGTGAACAACCAGAGAAACAATAGCTGTACTCTATTTGTGTTCAATGAATCAAAATTAAATAAATTTTTAAAAATCCTGCCTGAGTTATATATTTCCTATTTGATATCACAGTAATTTTACAACAAAACAATCTTTTGAATATAACTTTAAATGAGCAGAAAGCTGACTTATTTTGGAGACATTCAGGATGGGCAGCAGACCCTTATTTCAAGTAAGGTAGGGCCTTTTACAATCTTAAGCAGAGTTTTCCAGTTTTGAAATTATCTTTGCCTCCTCTTAGAACATCATTTTACACAGTTTACATGTATTGGTTCCTGAATCTATGTGAATAGTTGTTAACATAATATGTTACATTTAAAACAAATCAAGGAAAGGCTGAGAACTTCTAACTTTCCTTTTGTGTGTCAAAGCGACCAAATGTTTTTATGTTTCATGATATTAACCTTTAAACAAATCAGGCTCTCACTAACTTTAAATTCATTTGCATTTAAATTTTGATCTCAGTGTAAAAAGCAACACATTTACATATAACCTCTTGATAGCAGGTTCTGTTACAGAACGTTAATGATAAAAACAAGTCCCAAATAAAATTTTCTATTCCTATAAGTTTGAAATTACCAACATAGATAAGTTTAATTTGGAGAATAGCAGCTTGACAAATTCTCTGCTCTAAAGACTTGTGTACCTGGAAGATATGGACACATTGATATTACAAAGAAGAATAATAGCACAATTATCTTGATGTTAACCAAATTCAGTTTTTTAAAGAAAAATTTGGACTCTGTAACATAGTACAATACTTTAACAGTTATTTAACCAGAATTGTATAAACCCCAATTTTTAAGACTAATTGCTCTAAAGAATAAAGCTTATAAGAATAAATTAGTGTTTTTAAAGAAATCCCTGTCATTTTAACATATTGATTACACTTTGGTTTATATCAGCCCATTAACATTTGACCTTAGGGAAAAACCTTAAACAGTGTCTAATTGATGGTCTCACGTACATATAACCACTTAATTAAACAAAAACTTGTTGGAATTTTCCCTTTACCTACGCACAGACTTTCTTACCCAGAAACATTTTCTTTTTCCTTTTACTGAATATATTTTCATACCTAGAACCTTCTATTTTCCGTTTCCAATCTGTTGACTCCTTTTTGTTCATATTCTAAAACAACTCCTATGAAATTTCTGAATTTAGATAAATTATTCCATTTTAATAAGATGAAATATTTATGTTATTTATAGTATTTTAATTGAATCACAGTTGAAACTTTTGGATTCCTTTGTATATGGAATTGTACTTGTTAGGAATTCACTCTTAGTAACCTTGCTTTTAGTGATGATATATGATAGTTTTAAATCCTTTTATTTATCAATCCAAGAAAACACCAACAATGTTAAAATATGTTACCCCATGGAATTTAAGGTTTTAAGAGTACTCGATGTTATTTAACAGCATTTTAACTTTATAAATTAACCAGGTGTCTCTAACAAACATATTTAATTAGTTCTATATGTATCAAATCTAATTTACTTATTTTACTATAAAAACCAAGATCAGACAAGTATATTGAATAGTATTTGCCATTTCTTTCCTATGGAAGAAAAGTCCTAAAAAACAATTGATATTACATGTTTTATAGACATCAACATTGTATTAATTTGACCACCAAGAGACTTGTGAGGTTAAATATATTTTACCTTCATTTATTTATTAAATTTAAATTGAACCTTTTAAAATCACATGAATCAAATATATCAGGATCCATTTTTTAAAAATTCTAATTTCATTGAGCATTCTTTATGTCAATCTAATATCATGTACATGACTTTTGGACACAAAACAATATGCATAACACAAAAACCTTGTAGCTTTTGTACGTGAATTTCAATTGCAATGTAACAAGATGTTCAAAAACCTAAGTTAAGTTGAATAAAAATAGGACTGATCAAAAGTTATGAGCTCAACAAGTATTCACCCTTAGTTATTTTCAAATAAAACACTTTTTTTTCCCTTGGGTTGGAAATTGGTCTCCTACTGGGCTTTGCTCTATTATCATTTCAATGTAAGTTCTACTTGAGATCTGGTTTCAACAGAAACCTGATGCCTAGGGCATTTTAACCATTTTTATCAGGACAGGATTTGAATGCTTAAGAGCTCTGTAATGGGCTTTTGTTATTCCTCCCAGGTGGAGGCACTTGTGACTTACATATTGCAAAACAATTTGCTGTGGGGGGGGGAGCATAACACTGGGGAAGGGGATTAGCCCTGGTCCCTTCTCCCCTGTTGCCCCACAGAAAGGCAAGAGGGCGGGTGCCAGGTGCCCTGAGCCACTTTCCCCCTCCCTCAGCCCTGGGATTAGGAAATGGCTTTGGCAGAGTTACCTGAGTCTTGAAGGATGGTGGCAGCACTAGTTGCATTTAAGTCTGGTCTGGCCTTTGTCACCAAGACAGAAAGGCAACGCTTAAGCCATTTTGGCTTATCTGTTAGTATGTTAATCCAAACTTGAATGTAAGTCACCTAGTCAGGATGATTTGGCCCCCCAAAGACAATCTCTTGGACCCTGAGGGTGGTAAGGAGGTCAGTTGTTCCCTGAAGGGGCCAATCAACCTCGAAAGTGGGCCATCCTGATTTACAAAACTTTCTTAAGTTAAATTCATTAACAGAAACTCCACAGTTAGTGGCACGTTCTTGGAAGTCCTGAAAATGATAAAAAAAAAAACCAAGTTAGAACAGTGGGGCATGTGGTTGACTGATTCTGTCCCATAGTAGACTCTCTTGGAGAGAGATGTGACATAAAAAGCGAAGTGCAAGCACAAATGACCATGAACCAGACTAAGAAGACAAATACAAACAAACAGACAATGACCAGATTAGGCCCCACAAGCAGGCAGACCAGGCCCCACACGGAGGCCAAGCAGACCAGGCCCACCAGACTGGACCCCACAGAGGAAGCCCACCAGACTGGACCCCATGAGGAGGTTCACCAGACTGGACCCCACAAGGAGGCCCACCAGACTGGATCCCACAAGGAGGTCCATCAGACTGGATCCCACAGAGGAGGCCCACCAGACTGGACCCCACGAGGAGATCCATCAGACTAGGTCTCACGAGGAGGGCTACCAGGGGACAGGAGCGACGTCTCGCCCTGACCTGAGACTGGTGTAAGGGACTGTGTCCAGTCTGACAATGTCCCCCAGATACAGATAACCGACTCACCGAAACAGACAGGGTATCAGGTGGCTTCATCCAGAAGAGTGTCCTGAAGATGGGCTGGAGTCCCCCCAAGAGTGAGGCTGAGGCACGTCTCTCAGGAGCTCCCCTCTACTCAGGGTAGGGCTCGGCAACCATCATAGGAGGCCAATTTAGGCATGAGGGCTTGAAGAATTCAAATCTCAGTGGGACCTCCAAATGTTATACCTGATGAAAATAAGATCATCCAAGCTGATCACATAAAGCCAAAAGAAACCTTTATTTTTTAGCTGGCCAGTTGGGAACACCCATACACCTAAAAGCGGTGTGCCGGGGGATCGCGCATTAGTTCTTTGTTGCCAGCATTTATAGGGAGGGGAAGGGATTAGGGTGGGGCTGACTCTCTCTCCTGATGACACTCAAGAATCTTTTTGGGGAATCATCACTCAAATTAATCTTCTGGATTCCTGGAGAAATTGTGGCTACCAGGAGAAGTGCTACAATTAAAACGCTCTTACTCCACAGAAAGCATATAGAATTGACCAGGTGCCTTAAATAGTGCAAGCACCTTGTGTCATTACACTTTCATAATATTCTGATTCTGAAGAACTTTATATATTCCATGATGATACATTACTCTTTTTAAGATTCACACCTAAATTCTTGCTTCTGAGGGTAGTGTTACCCTTGTAACCGGTGACGAGTCCTGCTTCCTCAGGTGTTGAAGAATAACGCCGTAGAAGCAAACCAAGGCAAGTGTAGAGTGGAAAATAAAGTTTTATTAAAGAAAAGTAAAAGCAGACTTCTCCCGGGTGGAAGAAGGGGACCCAAAGGCGGAATCCGTGTGGCGACTAAATCCTGTCCTTTTTATAAGTTTTACTCTCTTGTTCCCTTCCCCCTCATTCTTCCTCTCTGTCTAGGCCCACTTTTGCATGTGAGTGGTAAAAGCAGACAAGCAGACGGCAGGGCAGGGGAAGGGCTGAAGGGATAACAGGTAATGTCCCAGCAGGTGTTAATTAGCAATTCCTTGCCTACAGTTCTTGATAAGGACAGGTAGATCTGGTTATCAATGGGGTTCTGGAAATCTTTGACATTCCATTCCCCAAGGCAGCCTCCAACTTCCAGATGTAGGTGTTTTTTTCATGTCCTTCATTTTCTCGATTTGACCCGATTTTTTATTTCTACACTGACTACCTAACCAGTTCTGGCTACAGTAGTAGCTTAAAAGCCATAATCCCACATTGTATTCTATGTAATTGCTTCCCTTTGA
Organism: Glaucomys volans; assembly: GCA_020662805.1. NCBI lineage: Eukaryota > Metazoa > Chordata > Mammalia > Rodentia > Sciuridae > Glaucomys > Glaucomys volans. The sequence goes on along the minus strand of JAJEJO010050702.1, from coordinate 3,815,943 downwards.
GCACATTATTATCATTTCTAGTATTTGATCATATCTGTTTGATCCTAATCATATCAAGGATAACATATGATTTTCCACAAATGTTAAGTTTATAAAATAAGTTTTGCCAAAATGTCTCTACAATGAAAGGAATTGTTCTCTCAGAGAGACCTGCCCCTATTTTCAGAATAGCCTTAGGCATGTCACTGACTTTTGCCACTGTGAATATTTTTTCTCTTTTTGAACACATATTTTAGGTCTAAGATATGATGGCTTTAAATGTCATTTTTGACTGAGAAAAGGGTCCACTGCAGAGGTGCATCCATATTAAGATGTGACTATTGGAAGGTGTGCTAGAAGGTAGACCATGAAGAAAATTAGTGGAGAGAGTGATGAGAAGGCATTGGTAAGCTGTGCCAAGTGTGATCTGTTAAGGGTTTGCTGCTCTGATGCCTCTTTGTCAATGTGGTCTCAATCTCAATATTCCTAAGTAAAGGTACATGCCTAAACCCACTTTTTATTCAATAGGGACCATTACACAAAAATATGTTAAACTCTCAAAGTTAAGTCTAAAAACTAGATGTTTGATTAACAGGATTAATATGTACTGTCTGTTTTTAATATTCAAGCATGACTTTTTTCTTCATAGAAAAGATTACTTAGTTATCAGAATTTAAATCAATATTCAAATTACTAAAGTTAAAGTTAAAATGGCCTAGTCTTTTAAAAATGTTTTTACTTGTTCTTTTTAGATATACATGCAAGTAGAGTGTATTTTGATATATTATACATACATGGAGTATAACTTATTCTAATTAGGATCCCATTCTTGTGGTTGTACACGATGTGGAGTTTCACTGGTTGGTGTAATCATATATGAACATAGAAAGTTATGTCTGATTCATTTCACTATCTTTTCTATTCCTTTCCCCCTTTCTTCCCTCATTCCCTTTTGTCTAATCTACTGATCTTGTATTAAAATAGGGCAAAACAGTGGGTGTGTTGTAATGAGTTGCTTTCTTTTGTATTCTCTTTTTTATTATAAAAATAACGTAGGTTCCCTTAGAGTTTCCAGAAGGGAAACAACCCTGTCAACATCTTTGAATTTAGTCCTCCAAGACTCATTTTGGGCTTCTGATTGCAAGAAGTAAAGATAATATGTGGCTATAAACCACTAGCTCTGTGGTGATTTGTACCATCACAATAGAAAACTGATTCAAAGAGCGACTGCAAATGTCCAGGATATATGGACTGCAATTTTATTTTTGATTCATGGTTATGATTGTGTGACACTGTAATTTTAATAATTTCACTGAAAACTTAAAATTAGTAAATTTTATCATGTGTAAATTAATGCCTCAATATATTAGTTTCCTGTCCCGAATGATGGTTGCTGAACTAAGCATCAAGGTGTCAGCAGGTTGCATTCCTCTAGAGGCTAGTAGACATTTGGGGGGTCCATTATTCTGCCTCTCACACTCACTAAATCTGAGAAAAATTATCCTGCTTAAGAATTTCAAATGCCTGAGAGAACAAATGGACAACCCTAACAAAAAGGTCTCTTTTAAAAAAAACTCTAATATATCTAAAAAAAAGTTAAATTAGAGATATATTAAATCGTTTTCATAATCATTCCAATTCTGATAAACTAAATCCAATTCTTTAAACCTTTCAGTTTTAAATCACTAAGATTAATAAAAATTCAAGTTATTTCCATATTTAACATTAAAATGTTCATATGATGAGTTATATTAATTTCATCGCTTCATTAATTTCAACCATTTCTTAACTGTAAATCCTTCCAGAGTTGAAAATATGGTCTCCCAACCAATTGGTTATATATTTTTTTCAGTCTCAGGAAGATTAATTTTACTGATATAATTGCCTATCAGTCTGTGAATTAAGACAAAGACATGTGAATGGAGACTCCTTGTGTTCAAGAGTCAATGGAGGCAGTGGGAGGAAGAAGAAGACACAGAGACAAACCCGCAAAAATACAGTTACCTCATACTAGGCAAAGGCACCAAAAACATACAATGGAGAAAAGATAGCCTGTTCAACAAATGGTGCTGGGAAAACTAGAAATCCATATGTAATAAAATGAAATTAAATCTCTATCTCTCACCCTGCACAAAACTCAACTCAAAATTGATCAAAGACTTAAGGAATTAGACCAGAAACCTTGGAGCAAAGAGAAGACAAAGTGGGCCCAAATCTTCATCATGTTAGCTTAGGATCAGACTTCCTTAACAAGACTTCCAAAGCACAAGAAATCAAAGCAAGAATAAAAAATGGGATGGATTCAAACTAAAAGGCTTTTTCTCAACAAAGGATACAATCAATAATGTGAAAAGAGAGCCTACAGAGTGGGAGAAAATCTTTTCCACAAACACTTCAGATAGAGCACTAATCTCCAAAATTTATAAAGAACTAACAAAACTTTACACCAAAAATACAAAGAACCCAATCAATAAAAGGGCCAAGGATCTGAACACTTTACAGAAGATGTACAGACAATTACTAAATATATGCAAAAGTGTCCAACATCTCTAGTCATTAGAGAAATGCAAATTAAAATGACTCTAAAATTTCATCTTACTCCAATTAGAATGACTATTATCAAGAACACAAACAATAATAGATGCTGGTGTGACTGTGGGGGAAAGGGCACATTTTTACATTGCTGGTGGAGTTGCAAATTGGTACAGCCACTCTGGAAAGCAGTGTGAAGATTCCTCAGAAAACTTGGAATGGACCCACATTTTGACCCAGTTATCCCATTCTTGTGTTATATCCGAAGGACTTAAAATTAGCATACTACAGTAAGGCAGCCACATCAATGTTTATATCAGCTCAATTCACAACAGCTAGACTGTGGAACCAACCTAGATGTCCTTCAATAGATAAATGGATAAGGAAACTGTGATATAATATAATCTGTAATATAATGGATTAAACTGTAATATAATGGATTATTCTTCAATCATAAAAAAGAACAACATTATGGCATTTGCAGATAAATGGATAGAATTGGAGAATATCATGCTAAGTGAAATAAGCCAGTCCCCAAAAACCAAAGGCCAAATGTTTTTCCTGAGAAGTGGATGATGATATATAATCAATTTGGGGGGTGAGGCGTGGGAGAAGAATGGAGGAACTTTAGATTACATAGAGGGAAATGAGAGGGGTAGGCGGCAGGGATATGAAAAATTGTGGCATCAGACAGACATCATTACCCTATGCACATGTATGATTACATGAATGGTATGAATCTACATCATGCACAACCATAGAAATGAAAATTTATATCCACTTTGTGTACAATGAATCAAAATGCAGTCTGTGAAAAAAAATTAAAGAAAAGAGTCAATGGGCCCTTTTTATGATTCTTTGCAATGCCAATCCATGAGCATAGCTTTTAAATATGATTAGTTTAGCAAATATGCATCCACCATGTTCAAGTGGCAACTTGCCTAACTCCTTCATGTATGAAACCTTATTTTCACTTAATATGATTCAATTAATCTATTAACTAATTGACTGAATTCTGCACTATTTTTATTATTTCAATTTAGCTCACCACATCTCTAGCCATTTTAATGACATGTCTTCAGATTCTGCTTTCAGTTTCCGATTCATTCTTGCCATTTTAGCAAAACTCTACATGCCAATAGAAAACTGGAGGATGAGTTGATATTTTGCAAGTAATACTTTTCTAAACTGGCTTATACCTTTCCTTACTTTTCTAAACAGAGGCTACCAAAACAAATGTAATGCTTTATTATCAAAAATATATCATATTTAATGATTGCTCTGTTATGGATATTGATGAGTTTCTTTGACCTAAAGATGTTCTAAGTACATATACTCAAACATTCTTTCTCAAAATCTATGACTTTCCACTGTCCTATTTTTACTTAGAAGAATAGAAACTCTGTTTGAGAAATATAACAGACTACTTTCACAAAACTGATCGCCAGATCAAACATTGAAGATCGTACTAGAAATTATAATTTCTATTTGCTTTATCACATCTACTGAGCTGCTTACAACTTAAAAACAAATTTTCTGCATTATTGGAACACCAAATCCTCTTTCTTAGCTTCAACAACTTATTTCCTACTCAACTTAGGGATAGAGCTCAGTATCATGTACAGATAGCTGATAACATCCAAAAATTAATAGCATATTTTTCTCATGTAAAAGAGAGTCCAAAAGTGAGCAGATCATGGTTGGTGCAGGAGATGAGGGTACTCATTATGGACACAAGGCTCTTCCAGCTGTCTCCTTTCCTGCCCTTATCATGAGGCTCCCATTTTCAGGGTTATGACTGCCTAAGATCGTACAAAGGCATATATTGGAGCCATTTATATAATCTTGTATAAGAATTGTGAGTGGCATAATATGTTTGTACTAACTGGAAAGAAGAGTAACCAAGAAGTATATATACTTTGTACCTTTTTTAATAAAATTATTGTAAAAGAATATATATGCATATGTACAAAACACTAATAGATTATACACTGAGACAATTAATGATTACCTGCTAATAGGACTTCAGATGAACTTAGTTTTAATTTTGTTTACCTCTATTTTTTCTAAAAGTATGCCTTGTTTTTATAATATAAATATGAATTAAAAGTTCTTTTAATAGGAAAAACAGTAGAATTAATTGGACATAACTTTCCTAGGTTCATATATGAATATTCAACCAGTGTGTCTCCACATTATGTACAATCTCAAGAAAGGGAAGTTATACTCCACGTATGTACAATATGTCAAAATAAACTTAACTGTCAGAACAAATACATTTTTTAGAAGTTACTATTTTTATTGGGGGAATTTTCCTTCACCCAATGCTTTAAGTATAGTTCCATTTATGAAACTGTGGTTATAATTAGGTTATGTGGTTTTTCATAAGTACCAAGGAACACGGGGAAGTATTTCTGCCCTAGATAAAATGGGGACTTTGGTTTTAAATAGAAATATGTATTGAGTCAATGTCCACATAGATTCATTATGTGTTAAACTTTGTATTTAATGATTACTCTGTTGTAATTTGCCTAAAATAATGCTCTATAAATAGGTGTTTATACCTAATAGTTGTAGCGCAAATTTGCATTTAAAAGAGATCAGAAAACCATAATGTTTTAGATTTAGCATGATTGGATGCAGACCTGGATTCTAATAACATCTCTATAATTCTTATTTCTTATTCTGAAGAGTGGAAGTAATACCTGTATTTTTGTATGCCTAAAAAGAATAAAGAGTATGAAGTGCAACCTACAGAAAGATAAATCAAGGCTTGGCCTTATCAGCAGGCTTATTCAGTAATAATAAGGAGTTAATTCAATACCCTTTATGTTGTGTTAGGTATGTTTATTTTCCAGAGGTAGGGAGCTCACAACTTCTAAGGTATTAATTTTATTTCTAGGATATATGACTATCAAAGAGTTCTTTGCTTTATTGACTTCTATTTTGTAGCCACAGCTTTTACTAAGGTAGACCTTCTCTTGAAATTTAAATGCAAGGTTTGATAAATAGATATACTTTTCTATTCATGGTGTTAGATTTAGGGGTCATTATTATTTTCAATGTAATTGATATTTATTTCAAAGGGAAAATAGTCTCTGAAATGTTTCCCATTGAGGTAATATTTCTCTTGAATGTTTGCTGCCAGTGTGACTCCAACAAATAGTTGCTTTTATAAATTAACTTTGATATTACCTAATTAATGAATATGAATGTGTCCAGTTTTTCCATTTCCTTTCAGGGCAAGCACATCTGGTACTCAGAAGCATTGCTGCAACCTCACACAAAAAGGGTTAGTTGATGAAGCTTCTTGAATATCCCCAGCACAAATGAAGGCAACTTGGCTTCCACTGAATGCTCTATTTCATGCCCTCAATACTGTGTGAGTGTATAAAACTTCACATGTCTTTCTGACAGTTTTTTGCTTCCCTGATACCCAGGCCAATATCAAAGGCATTCTTCTATCTTTTTGGTGCATTTTCTGGCTCTCAGAATATCTTCCAAGCCTGATGTTTTCATAGGACTGAAAATCAATAGGCCCATCTGCCTACCGGAAGTGGCTTTGCCATCTGCCTTTAGGAAACTGGGTCATGGTTTAGTGGTTCAAAGTGAACTGGTAGTAAATCTTTCTTATGTAGCAGCACAAAACACAATCATGAAAAGACTGCCTTTGAAAGGTAGGAAGATACATCTTTGAAGTGATCCTTAGTTTGTTTTATCCACATAAGGTGAACAGGAAATCATTAAGTCTAATACCATTTGTGGCACACGAATTACATGCCAGATAGTTTGTATTCATTATCATTCATACTTGAGAACCAGATGTAACACCTAACAGATGTGTAACTAGCTCAGAGGGATTAAGAGAAATACCAAATTTCTGCGACTCAGCAGGACTGCATGCTGAAGTCAAACCTGTCTGGATATCATGGCCTCCACACACCCGCTCTCCTCCACCCAGCCTTGGCTTACTGTGTTGTTCTTTGTTTCTGTGCCCTTTGATTTTATTGGGGCCATTTGCTTACACTGTGGAAATTAGTAAGATTTTAATTTTTTCCCTGAAATAATAAACAAGCTTTCTATTAAACAAAACCAAACTGTACTTTTACTCTAATATCTTCCATAGCCAGAAAGGAAGAGTCCTTCAAAGACATCCATGAGTTTTCTTTTTGTCCATTTTGACTTTTGTCCATTCTGACTTTCAGCTTTCTTAGTTGCAAAGAATTGTTTACTTACTTGAAAACAAAATGTTTTAAATCAACTTATCAGTATTCATTCAAGCAGAAGAGAAACTTAAGTAGCATAACAATGTGACTAGAAAGGAAAAAATAAATTGGGCATGATGGTGTAAACCTGTAATTCTAGCTTCTCAAGAGGCTGAGGCTGGAGGTTTGCAAGTTCAAGGTCAGCCTGGGCAATTTAGGGTAGCTGTTGGTACTAAAAAGAATATTTTCTAGTTAAAATTACTTTTTCTTTCACTGAGGTTTTGGTCAGAAAAGAAGGAGACTAAGAGAAGATGTTCCACTATCCCAGTTAGAGAACAAGGGGCTCTGGAAGGCAAGTCCTTTGTTTAAAATCCGTCCATGAGGATTTTGTATCACAAACTCAATGTACATTTAAACTTAACACTCTCATCTTAATTGTTATTTGAATTAGACCTTCTTGGAGTACCACAGCAGGACAATTTACAATTTCCATTATCAATTTATCCAGTTAACAGCACCAATCAAATATTTTAAAACTCAAAATTAATTTGAGAAATCATTTTCTGTAGCAGACTATGAATAAAGAAAAAAATCATCCTTTACTATGTGATATCTAGAACAATAAGCTTTTCTTTCTATTCTTTTCCAAATTATTCTACTTTTAAGACGTAGAAATTGGGTACAGTGGCACATGCTTATAATCATAGCAACTTGGGAACTTAGGAAGATCACAAGTTCAAGGCCAGCCTCAGCAACTTGCAGAGACCTTATGTCAAAATGAAAAATAAAAAGGGCTGGGGATGTAACTCAGTGGTAAAGTGCCCCTGGACTCAATCTCTAATATGAAAAAAAAAAAAAAGATTTAGAGATGGCATTTTCATTCAGAGTCATGGAGATATTAATTTTTAGAGAAAAATTAGTAACATGGCATGAATTAAAGAAATTCAAATTAATGAACAGATTTCATGCAGTTATTTTATTTTTGCTAACAAATTCCTTCTTTCTAAAATGAATACATTTGGACTGGGGATGTGGCTCCGTGGTAGAGTGCTTACCTAGCATGCCAAGGCTGGGGGTTCAATCCCTAACACCCCCAAACAAAAGCAAACAAACAGAAAACAAAACAAAACAAAAAAGACTTCCAAGAATGAGACCTAAGAAGTTTAATTTTTTATGGAACTTTTCCTAATACTCTTTCTCATGGAAATCTGTAGGTCACTCAAGTTGCTAGAATAGACGTAAGCTTTGGGCTTCCAGTTAGAGGCCAGAATGAAAATCTGCTTAGACTTAAGACTCTTGTTGCAAAAGTAGATGAGAACTGGGGTCCATGGATGGAAAATCCAATTCACTTGAATTGACTACAGATAGTTTCCTAGAGTAGAGCAGGTGGAAGGCCAAACCTGGAAGTTGGGATATAAATTGCACTTTGGTAAAGAGCTTTAGGAAGAACAGGAGTGGAAGGCTATATGGTCAATGGTCAGAGCAGGTTGGGACAAGGAACACAACTCTGAAGATAATCTATCTGGATATGGTACCTACAGTCTTGCTTTGTCTTGTCTTCTTTTGCTATATATCCTCCCTAGATGATGTTTCAGTAATCCTGGATTAAAATAACAACTTTACACAGAACACTACTAAATTTATGTTTCATGTCCAGATCGCCCTTTTAAATATCAATCTCGCCAACTTCTGCTTACCTGGCATCTCCACTAGTGTCTTAAAGATACAGCCTTCAAAACCAAAATCTTGCATTTTCCACCAATTCATCTTTCTCCTCCATTCTTCATTTCAATACATGGCAAAGCTACTCTCCTGCCAATTGCTCACATCAAAACGTCTTGATTTTGCTCACACGAGTAAGTTCTTTATTATTCGATTTTTATTTCTAAATTATTTCTTGCGTCTACTCATTTCTTTGGACATCCACTGCTATCACAATATACTAGGTACAGACACTTCATTTACATCACAGTGTTTGCTTGCTAACCAACTAACCAATTTTTTTTACTTTCATTTCTGTCTTATAACATTGTTTGCCAGCACTTAGAAAACTTAAAATAGAAATTGCATTGTTATTCTTTTGATTAAAAACTTCCAATGTTTATTCATTGAGGTCAAAATAAAATCAAAATCCTTTTGGTGACCTGAGGGCTCTGTGCTATCTCAGCCTAGTTTCATCTTTTACTCTTTTGCCCCAATACACTCCAGCCTCAGCCCTCTAAAGTCCTCTTGTTGTACCCAAAGAAATAAAGTCATCCAAGCCGATCACATAAAGCCAAAAGAAGCCTTTTATTGTTATTATTTTAGCTGGCCAGCGACGACCTCCTTTACCCCTAAAAGCGGGGTGTGGGGAAATCGTGCGCCAGGTCTTTCTTTGCCAACTTTTATAGGGCGCGGGAAGGGACCAGGGTGGGGCTATAGGGAGGGAAAGGAGTTGGGGTGGGCTATAGGGAGGGGATTTGGGATTTGGGGTGGGGTGACTCTCCCAATCACGATGGAGAATCTCCCTGGGGAACATGAACATTCCAATCTGTTTTCTGTGGCTATAACACTCTAAGTACTGAATGTTCCACAACGCTCTATCCTATTTTACTGTTTTGCACCTGTTATGTTTGCCTTAGGACACACTTATCCCAATATCTATATGACTAGCACATTATCTTGTTTTAGGTTTCAATTTCAATGCTATCTCCTCATGAGGCCTTCCCTGACCACACCTGATAAATCAGGCTTGCTGATATTCCTTCCAACCCTTGTTTCCTTTAAAGCTATTAAAATTTGCAAGTGTTATTTGTCTCATTTCCTTTTTCCATTTTTGTTACTCTAAGATGTTAAGTTCTGTGTCTCTTTCGTTTGTTACATTATCTCAGTCATTTGTTAAATGAATTAATTAATTGTTCAAGAGTCTGATTTGTTTGTATAGGGGAATACTTTAAGGAAATGGATCAAGAGAAGTCTCTCTGGTTAAGAGCTGTTTCTAAGGAGTTCTGGGCTGAAACAATCAGGGACAGGAGTTCCTTCTACCTTTCTTATCTTATTAACTTTAGTGTGATTGTGCTAGTTATTAAACAGGTAGTCGAACCACTGAACATTTCAAGTACTTTAGCAGTCTGAGAAGATTTTCACCAGATGGATAAGTCTCATGGATTCTCAGGCTTCCCTTTCATTTTTGTGGGCCAATTACCTCACAGGGTTTTGGAAGTAAGGACCTGAAGAAATGGTCTGGTGGCAAAATGGGTTGTCACCAGATGGCAGCAAAGAGTTGCTTCTCCTTACAAGGTTTCCTTTTAATTTTGCCTCCATTTAAATCTATTACAAGATTATTGTCCAGATGTACTTAAGGCATCATTGGATTTCTCCATTTTTTTTTTATATTTATAGGAAACACTTCAAATTTATAAATTCAGTGGAAAAGTTTTTACTCAATAATGGGGTGTTGGGCAACCCGTATTGGGTCCCCTCTCACCCTGCAAGAGCACTGTCTCTTTTCTTCTCACTTGAACAAATCCTACCCTTTTGAAAATAAATAATAATAGTGGGATATCTTTGGAAAAGAAAAAAAGTAAAGTTGCAAATTCATGTAATTGAAAATAATAGGTAGGGCAGGGGATGTATTTCAGTGATAGAGCACTTGCCTAGTATGCATGAGGCCCTGGGTACAATCCTCAGCACTGTAAAAAAAAAGCAGGGGAGTAGTTTCTTTCCTAAAAAGATATTAATTGTAACCTTAGAATCTTACAGTAAGATAAATAAGTCATGATAAAGGCATTTTATATTTGAAACTGAATTAATTCACTTGACACCATTTTGACTCAGAAAAGGTATGTGTTGCTGTATCAGGTTCTCTCAATAGTAATGCAGTAATACCTGTGTCATTTTCTTAATCATCATGATTGTCTTGTTCCCCTGTTAGAATTGAACTATGTAGGCTGCATAAAAGCCTTTAATATTCTGAAACTTAATTAGCTTTACCAACAGTCACTGCAATCACTTCCCCATCCATCATCCACTCTAGTCATGATGAACTCATTCCCCAAACACTCATTTACTTTAGCACTTTTGCTCATACTAGAGCTGTGTTTGAGAATATTCCACCACATCTTTCTACCTGACAAACTTCTACTTATTTTTTAAGACTCACCTCAAACAACTCCTTCTGAAAATTTTCTGCCCCTCACTTCCATTCAGGCAAAAATAACATTTAGTTTCTATAATTCTTTACATATATGGTTCTTCATTTGATAATTCATCTAATAAATAATTATTATTTAATTAGCTATGCACTAAGACCATGTGACTAGTAACTGAAACAATCATATTGCTGTCCTCATAAGCAACAGGAAGGTGAAACATTACATGTAGAGTTGCATAATGAGTACTATGAAGAACTATGAAAACACATCTCTTACATACAGCTGAGGCTTTGCTGGGGAATGAAGCTGAGATCTGAAGATTGAATAGAAATCAGAGAAGCAAACAGGAGAGACCAACATTCTAGACAGAGGAAAGAGCATGTGCAAGTCACTCAAAGAGCATGTGCAAGTTAGAAGATGGGATGCACATTAGTGCAAGGAATCACTTGACATCCAGTGTGCTAGAAGGGAGACAGGGGAAGAATGACATTCAGAGGCGGCTGCAGAGTTAGGCAGTGGGAGGTTTGCACAAGGTCCTTAGAGTCTTGTGAAGGATACTGGAATTTATCAACAGCAGGGAAAAGTTTAAAAAGCATTTGTAAAATGGAGAATGAGTTGAAGAAGAGCACGAGTGGGTTGACAAAGATTTAGTAAAGCACTGGAGGCAAGAAATTTTGACTAATTATAGTAGGGCTGTAACCATGGGGAGGTAGAATGATTTGAATGTTATTCAAGAGGCAAAATGGACAGGTCATGGTGATTGGCTAAGAAGAAGGAATCAAGGAAGACTCTATGGTTTCCAGGTTGAGCTGCTAGATTTCTATCCAGGCTGTACTATTTCCAGGGTTGGTTAGATTTTTGTATTACCAATTAGTACTTAGAATTCAGTTAATAATCTGTTATTTAATATGACCAAGAAATATATAATGAAAACAACAATACTGGTAATTCAAATCAAGGTTATGGATTTCTAAAATTTAATATTTAAAGAATTTGTGTGATTCCAAAGAAATGTGAGTCATAAAAATTTTACTATGGTAATGAAGAGAAATATTAGACTGGGCACTGACAGCAGTAATAAATCCTGCTGCTACCAAACTCTCTCTTTGGCTGCATTTCAAAGGAAGCTTTTGCACATTCCTCTCCATTTTCCTGCTTCTAGTAAGCTTCACACCCTCTTGTATTTAACATACGTAATGCCTTAAAAAATCAAAAATAGAATCTTCAAGCAGCAGAGATTCTAATTGAACATTTTAATAACTTCTTTTCTTTGAGTTAATCAACTTTCTAACGTGTGAGCTATTTTTAGCACCAGTTCCACTTGCACCTTTGGGTCCAATTCTCATTCTCTTCACATCACAGAGGATCTGTTTGCTGCTCTCTCTTTGAAATCAATCAGCGCTTTCAGAAGAGAAAGTAATGCAGTGGAGGATGAGAACTGGGTCATGGCGAGCCTTCTCCCTCACATAATGCTGAATTCTTTTACTTCCAGGTGCAGAGACAGGGTGAGATGATTACCATTTTGAGAGCACAAAGAGCATTAGAGAAGACCAAAAAAACAACAACCACAGAAAACCCTTACCTCAGTAATGTTATTTTCAGGCTGTCTGCATTGGTGTTTTGTTTTCAGAATTTTACCTTCATCAAGAAACAAATTACACTGAGTAAAATTTGCTCCAAAAAAAAAAAAAAAAAAAAAAAAAAATTCTTAGTCTTAAAAAATGGCAAGCAGTTTGTAATGCATCCTCCCACTTAGATTTCTGAAAAGATCCAGAAGAGACCAGCAATCTACTGCCTACAAGATAAACTTCTTCCAGGAATTTTAGAAATTTCCTTTAATTGATATTTGATGGGATTTAAACAGAGGGAAAAATAATAATTTGTACCCCTACCCTGCTTTTAAGGGAAAAACGCACCCATGTGGAAGAAGTTTGCAAGACCTTCCATTGTTCTCCTACTGTCGCTTTGTTCAGGCACCAAGACCTGCTGAAAAAGAAATCAGGAAAAAATTCCATTCACAATTACTTCAAAGATAAATGAAAATAAATAAATAGGAATAAATTTAACCAAGGAGGTGTAAAACCTCTACAATGAAAACTATAGAAACCTGAAGACAGAAATTGAAGAAGACACTGGAAGATGGAAAGACCCCCTGTGTTCATGGGTTGGCACAATTAATATTGCTAAAATGGCTATATTACTGAAAACAATCTATAGATTCAATGTAATCTGCTTATCAAAAATCAATGACATTCTTTCAGAACTAGAAAAACAATCTTAAAATTCATATAGAGACAAAAAAGACTCTGAATAGCCTAAACAATCCTGATCAAAAAGAGTAATGCTGGAAGCACCACAAAACTTGATTTCAAAACATACAACAGAGCCATAGAAACAAAAACAGCAAGGTACTGGCATGAAACAGACTCATAGACCAATGGAATCAAATATAGTACATAGGGATAAACCCATGCAGCTACAACCATATGAATCCTGACAAAGTTGCCTGACACATACTTTGGAGTAAAGACAGCCTCATTATCAAATGGTACTAGGAAAACCAATTATTTATACATAGGAGATATTACAGCACAATTCACAATAGCCAAGCTATGGGATCAGCCTAGGTACTTGTCAACAGACAATGGATAAAGGACTTGTGGTACATACACACAATGGGCTATTAGTTCAGCCATACAGAAGAAAGAAACCATGTCCTTTGTAGGAAAATGGATGGAACTAGAGATCATCATCTTAAGTGAAATAAGTCAAAAAAAAGCAGTACTATACACTTTCCCTCATGTGGAGTCTAGGGGAAAACAATAACATGAAAGTAACAGGGAGATTACTAGAGAAGAAGAAGGGATAGAGGGGGATGGTTGGATATATCAAAGAATGCTATTTGCACGTGTGAGTGTGCCATGATGAAACCCATTTTTTCTGTATAATTTAAATGCACTAATAAAAAGTGGGGGCAAGAAGTTCAGGGTTCCTCTCAATCAGAAAAAAAGAAAATCACTCCTTTATGATGTTCATGTTGCTTTTGAAGTGATCAAAAGGCTACATTTTCAGCCTTTCTCTCAATACCCATCATTGTCTTTAATTGCATGTACTTTATCAGTTCATAATGTTAGAAAACCAGGCAGGAGAGCATTTCCACCTCATTAAAAGATTGAATGAGAGAAATGTTTGGGGATTGGTATGAAATTTAGAAGGATTTCCCCTAATTTTTTACACACATGTAATCTCTTATTCATCCATTTCCTGTCTACCCACTGAAGCAACTGGTTCTTCTTACCTTAGCAGCCTTTCAATTGCCTTTAAAAAGGTGGGGCCCTAAAAATCCTAGGTGGGGAGTGGGGGAGAATCTGAATGAATTCTAAGGAAAAACATGCCAGGAAGAATGGTCTCAAAATACAAGAGGATAAAAAATTATTTTGAATGTCCGAAGTAAATAAATTAACATAAAAATAGAGGCTTTGACTACAACGAGAAAAGTTTGAAGGAAGCTTACCTCAGTGATACTATTGCAGACTGGTTCTTTGTTTTCATAGTTTTAACTTTAATCAAGAAGCAAGTTATAGTGAGTAAGATTTGCTATTAGAAACATATCCTAGCCATATAAGTGACAAGTAGCATCTAGTGTAGCCTCCTCACACCCACTTCCCTCTGGTGTTGAACAGGGCAGTGAGGAGGTGAGGGGCTGCTTTCTGATTCTCTCCACCACAGGAATCTTCTCCTTGGGTGATACAGAAGAGATAAACAAAATCCTGTATGGTCTGTGGGGAAAGCTTGAACACAGCCAGAGAGCAAAACTGCTATCCCATGGACACCGGGGTAAGGTAGCTTCTTTTGCCTCTCCCCAGGTCAAAACTGGGTTTGGCTTACGTATTAGTCAGCATCAACCCTCCCTGCCTGTGCATGAAAGAACTGGCCCAAAGAAATTCTCTGACCCACCTTGTTTGGGAGTGGATCCCAAGACCCTTGTGCCAGAAGGGGTGAGGAGGAAATAATGCTGCACAGAGAGGCCGAGAAGATTCTGAACAGCCAGGCCTTACTGAAATTTCTCCATTCTGTTCCCTCAGATCATACCCATTTCTGTCAAATTATAAGTGCCCATTTTTCTTTCAATCTAAGCATGAAAATGATCATTTTGGTGGGGTCTTTGGATCTTTGTTTCTGAAGTCTCTCATGTCACATAAAACTTTGATTAAATAAATTTGTTATGCTTTTCCCTGGTTAACCTGTTTTGTGCCAGGAGCATTGGCCATGATTCTTATGATGGGTGAGCAAAGATACCACACACTCCTACAGTACAGAGAGCAGAAATGCCCTGTGCCCTCCTCCTTCATCTGGATTGCTGGGGAAGGGAAGTTATGGAGAGCATTCTAATCACAATGGGGTCAAAATGGATGCAAAAGCAGTTGTTGTGGTGAGGGAGTCTTTTAGCCCTATCTTTCAGTTTCTGAATGGGGCCCACACTGTGGGTAAACATCTGAATAATTTTCATGCTGACTTGAAAATTACATTAATAAATATTGAGAAAGTATAGGTAACATTGGTATTGAGAAGGAAAAATAACTATTTCCTCAACCCTTATAAATTCTTATTTGGAACGGACCTCTGTTTTTTAGAAAAACACAATTAGCAGGAGAAAAACAGAAAAACACCTAGGAAATTAGCAATTACTAATTAGTAATTAGTAATTCTCAAGGTGGTTTTGAATTCTAGCTTATATAGCTTCTTCAACAATGGACAATACATTGTTTTTTTCCTTAGCAGGGACTGATTCCAGTACACTCAACAACTGAGCCACATCTTCAGCCCTTTTTTTATTTTTTTTATTTTGAGACAAGGTCTCGCTAAGTTGCTGAGCCTGTCTTTGAACCTGAAACCGTTCTGTCTCTCCTTCCGCATCTCCTGGGGTTACAGGCATGCATCATTGTGCCAACTTGCAAAGTACATTTTTAGATAAGTTACAAGTTAAAGGAAAGATAGTTTTGAGTCTCTAAAGGTGGCAACTTAATGGGAAGACAAACAAATGGCAGACAAAGGTAAGTTAGTAAAGTTCTTTGATGTAGTTCCATCAGGTACCATCAACAGGCTAATATGGATCTAAAGTTATCTTCAGTATTTAACCTTTGTCTTGCCTGGTAGATGGAGGCCAGGATACCTTTTTTGTGTGTAATTCTGTGTTCTGCTTTTAGGCAAATTATCTTTTTTCTTGTTTTCAGATTAATAATCCTAATGCAAAAGAGGTATATTTGGGGTAGCTTATTCTGGTCTCCCATACTGGATAGGCCTTGGAGCTGGATGAAGAATATGTGAACTGTATTGTCCTATCAACTAGTCAAGTGGAGATCCAGGCAGTAGTACTACATGTCGTGTGTCACCAGTGTCCCACTTGCCTTTAAACCCAAACTTAATGAGAAAACCAATCCCAGATGTCCATCCATGAGAGACCATTGACTATGATCCTTTCCTGCATGTGGTGATCCAGGGAGTAGATAATAAAGAGGATGGATGTTTATAATTCAAGGCCAGTATGAATTACACATGGTGAAGGCCATGTGATCCAGAGGGAGAAGGAAGAGAAAGCAGGAACAAGCATTCTTAATTAACGGAATTTAAAATGTATTTTTAATTCAATAGAAACTGAATTAAATGTACACTGGCAAAATTAAGATTTTGTCTTTAGTAAAACAAAACAAAATGGAGGGTTTGGGGAGATAAGATTAGTTTAGTCCATGAGAAATAAAAAGAAAGTTCAATTTTCACACATCTGAATACAACTCCCAATCCCTAATAACAACAAAAGAGACTAAATGACGTTGTTTTGTTTTACTAAAGGCAAAATCTTAATTTTGCCAGTGTACATTTAATTCAGTTTCTATTGAATTAAAAATACATTTTAAATTCCGTTAATTAAGAATGCTTGTTCCTGCTTTCTCTTCCTTCTCCCTCTGGATCACATGGCCTTCACCATGTGTAATTCATACTGGCCTTGAATTATAAACATCCATCCTCTTTATTATCTACTCCCTGGATCACCTGGGAGACTAATGACGATCTCCCTGGATTCCCTTGAGGTATTTGGCTCCTTTATGTTTAAGATTGCTAGACTGGTCCTTGGGTCTTGCAAATGAAACTTGAATAACAGCAAAAATATTGCCACATACAGGAAAGGATTGTAGTCAATTGTCCCTCGAAAATGGACAGCTGGGATTGGTTTTCTCATTAAGTGTGGGTTTAAAGGCAAGTGGGACACTGGAAACATATGACATGTAGTGGCAAAGTTATTCCTGAACTGATCACTTTTGTTCTAGAATGAAGTGTCTGTTTAAGACAATGCCTGATGGATGATGTGGCTACAGTAGAACATAGTGAGTATAGGAAAAAAAAAATCACAAATTACATATTTTAAAAGAGTAAGTTTTATGGTAAATACAATATGCCTGAGTAAAGCTATTGTTAAGGAAAAGAAGTTTGAAATAAGAAATAATTTTTTCACTATTAACAAATTCCATGGAATATATGTCAATAAGCATCTTTTTGAAGCAATTGCAGAGTTTGGAAAATTATCAAATAATAAAGTAATAGAATATAAAATCAATTTATCATCAGTTTTCTGAGAGGCATTTATTCAACATACATTCATTTCATTGAATTGTAGTGACCTGAGTAAGAAAAAGAATTTATTGCCTATGAAATGTAACAAAAAGCAAAAATAAGAGAAGCAAAGCAAAATCAAAAAGAAGAAATGAATGGTTCTGGGAAGTGAAGATAAATCCTCCATGAATGGTGATCCAGGTTATGATGACTAGGATAGTGAACATAGATTAGCTTTTTTGACATCTTACCTACTTGTGTCTATTTTTGTTACGGGACCCAAGTCTGGCTGCTTACCACATGAAGTCAATACTTTATTAATAGTGAGGAAATTGGGTTTATCAAGGGCTGGTCCTGGGAAGATGGAGGGTCTATTTTTCTCAAAGCTCTCTTGGGGGACTTGGGTACATGAAAGGGCTTTTATAGGGAAGGAAAGGAAAGGAGGAGCAAGGGACAGAGATGGGGGAGTCTTCATCACATAGGTGTATCTTCTTTTTGTTTCTCCTCTGGCCAGAACATTGCAATTAACCTTGACCTCCTGGGTTGATTTACAAACATATTACTTTTCTGTAAGTTAAGAATTGCAACGATTTATATGCTTTGTGTTGGCATGCACACAATTAAAGAATAAGGGACGGTACACATTCTGATGTTATCTTAAGGTCTTAAGATGTTTTGGGTTATGTAAATCAAACAAAAGTTCATTTAGCAATTAGCACTTAAGTGTGGCTAAATTCCTTCAAATTTAGAATGCCAGAAAAAGGGAAGGAAAGAAGGAGTAACTGCTAAGAACAACTCCTAAAGGTACAGCCACCGTTTCCTGTCTTATTGAAAGAAAATCTTCATTCCATCAGCATTCAGCTTCACTTTTCCTCTCAGTTCCTCCAAATTTAACCTTCCCAAAAGTGTTGATTTTTTAATCCCAATCAGTTATTAATATAATGATGAAAACTTGAATCTTGCTACCATAGGTTTAAGTTAGTAAATGAAAATTTTACTAAATCATAATAAGAGATTGCAAATAATGTCTAATCCTATCCTGTTACACAGTAAAGAGCCAGAAAATTGGAAGCAAGTTCTCTGTATTAAAAAAAATTGTGTTGCATTTATCAATACCACTCAGAAAGATAGCTTTAACCATAGCTCCCTGAATTATTTTGCAGCTTGCTAAGAAAACCAGAAACCAGTTTGCAATAGGGCATATGGTGTGTGTTCAGTATTAAATGTGTTTGGCTGGAAGTACTGTGTTAGAATTTTAAAAAGAAATTGTGAAATAGGCTGTTTATTTCAGAGTGAAGATACTGAGGCAAAAAAGTCCATACATTTGATAGTTAAAAATGAAAAGATCAAAACTCTAATTTCAAAGCCCAAGAACTGGGTGTCACAGCTTGTAAAATCTCTGGAGAGCATACGAAGTGTGATCCATATTTACTGGAATATTCCTTCTGAAACAGCTCTTCAGATGTGGGAGAGAAATTATTTTCTTGTTTCAGCAGCACAATTTCAGTATCTGAGAAACAACATCTTCTTTGTCTCCAAGGCTGCAATGGAACCACTGTCTTAGAGATCTGGACTTTCCCTAACTTAGAATTGTGGCATGTCACTTTCCTTGCAAAACATGCTCAGCAAATGGCACCAGTTAACTACAGATTGGTAAATTGGTATTATATTGAGACATCTCTGATATTTTATAATATCATTGATTTGATAAAATCATAAATGTGACATCTTAAAAAAATTCAAATGAACAGGACTCATGCATGACAGCCAGGCCCTCTGTCCAGGCAGCCTAGTGTTTGCTCCAGGGCCTCAGGAACAAAATGACTATGGTGGCTGGGTGTCAATTATGTACAGCATCCCCTTCACCAAGGCTAAACTGGCTAACAGTATTGTTAACATTTCACTTGCCAAAACAGACTACTGCTGCACGCAGGAAGAACAAAACATTTGGAGCAAGTGTAGTTACTTTGAACCATATCTATCGGAGTAATTTGTTCTCCCTGAAATGGACACTTATTCTAGATTTGATTTGACCTTTCCTGTCTGCACAGCTGGCATCAACAACCATGCTTATTCATAATGTCAGGAGTCCACACAATATTGTCTCTAATCAACCAACTTGTCTTATAGGAAAAAAAAGTGTAACAATATGATGAACCCTAGGGATTCCCCACTTGTACCATGTTTTCTGCTGTCCCCTAAGAGTTATCCTCATGCAATGATGAAAGAGCACACTCAAGACTCAGAAACAGCACTCTCCAGAAGATAACTCCTTGTGAGGTTAAGAGCTGTCCTGAAGGAAAAACAAACAAACAAACAAACAAACAACCAAAAAAACCTGTTATCAAATAAACTGTGCATTGTAACCATAATGTAAGAGTTAAGGAAGGAAGGAATAGAAATAGAAGTGATGCTCTGACCTCTTGTCCCAATGTCACCTTTGCAAAGTCCCTGCCAATTTGGACTCTTCTGTAACTGTGTTTTTTGTTTTGTTTTTAATTTAAACCTGTTCTGACAATTTAATTATGTGGACTTGTCAAATTTTATTTCAAAGCAGTCCAAGAAAAGGGACCTAAACAGACCAAAGACGTGTCTTTTGCTAGTAACATTTATAGAAGACAGTTGGAGATAATCAAGAAAAATCTTTTTTGATTAAAGATCATTAAATTTCTAACTGACTGTTGGCTGACAGTTAAATGGTGGGTGGATGACTAGTTTTCCAGAAGAGAGCTTGGGCTTATTAAAGTTCATCTGGCAAATATATAATGGAGCTAAATAATTTTATTAAGAATGTCAATAGTTTTCTCAGAAAGAGGTTGCAAAATATATACCAGACCAGATTTGGGACAATATTTTTCTCAAGTTACTGAAGGGAGAAATTCTTCCACAAGGGACATAGTGGTGATTGTGTTTTAGTCTCTTCTTGCAAAACAAACAAAACAAAACAAAAGAGCAACAAGTGGGGTTGTGAGGAGAATAACTATGTTATTCAGTGACTAATTTAATTACCAAAAAGAAACAGAATTAGCGATTAACAATAGGAACAAAAGACCCAGGTCCATAGCCAAGTGAACTTTGGAGTTGCCTCCTAATACTGGCCAATCTAAGGGTAAAATTTACTGGAAGATGATATTGACCAAATTTTCCTTCAGTAGATACTACCAAGGAACCAGACACCTCAGAATAAAGCTTGGATTTATAGACCAAACCAACCAACCATCAAGTGAAACAAACAAAACCAACATGCAAATATATTGGGTGAAAAAGAGAATGTGGCATAATTCTCATGCCTACTTGCAAAAATGAGCACTACAGGAGCTGTGTGTGATTTCTTTCTTTGTATAGATGTATACATACTGATTAACTTGTTTCCTTCTCTTTACTATTTTCTGTAGGGTGTATCATTGATGGTAACTTCTAAACTAATTTATGAGCTTATAAATAAGAGAAAAACTTAAGTTACCATAAAAGAGAGTCCAAAATCCAGTAGCTTAAGACAAGCCTGTTTCTCTTTTGTATGTGAGTCTGGATTGCACTCTAGAGTCAGATGGTGATTTGAACTACCATCAGGGATCCAAATCCTTTTCATTGCCTGTTCCCCCATTCCTAGAATGCTGTTCCTGTACTGTCAAAGACAGTTTGAGCTCATATCATATTTCAGCCTGTGAGAAAGAGGAAAAAAAAGGATGTATGAGGTGGCATTTTACCTAAACCAGTAGAGGAATGAATATCAACAAATGACAAACACAGTGACTGATGAGATGATGTTCTCTCCTTTTGAAAAGAGGGTGAATGCAATTGTATCTGTGTGGCAAAGGGTATTTTAGGTTGCATGATTGTTGTTGGACATTTAAGTATAGGGAGACATGTGTATACTTGTTCCATACCCGAAAGACTGAATCTGGTGAATATACTAAAGTAGCATTCACATCACCCAGACTTTCTCCTGATGTGGCTTCTTACGGTACTGTTAGTTAACTTCGTGTTACTCTTTCACATACCCAAGATAACCCCCTTTAAAAGACAAAAAGCTTATTGTGACCCACAGTTTTAAAGTTTACAGTCCAGGATCAGTTGCCCTGTTTCCTTTAGACCTTTGATTAGGGGACAGCCCATCATTATGGTAGCATGTGGCAGAGCAAAATCACTCATCTCAAGGTCAAGAAGCAAAAGAGGATGTACAGGCAGTTTTCCACAATTCTATTCAAGGTCATGCCTCCAGTGACCTAAAGAGCTCCCACTAGTCCCCACTTTTAAAAATTCTACCCCATCCAAATGAGTGCCAAAGTGGAGACCAAGCCTTTAACACCTATGCCTTTGGGGGTCACTTACCCAAACCATAGAAAAACAAAGGTGGAAAGCTAACCTTGAAGCTGAGGTTGAGGGCAAGAATTAGGTTCTCCTTTCAGATGGAACCACATGAGGTGTTATGGTTTGGGTGTGAGGTCTTCCCCAAAAGCTCACTTGCAAGAAGGTTTGGAGGAGAAAGGATTGGCTAAACCTTAATTTAATCAGTGAAATCATTTGTGATGGGATTAGCTTAGTGGTAACCGGAGGTAGGTGTGGTATGACTGGAGGAAGTGGTTCATTGAGGGAATGGTGTGGGGTATATATTTTGTGTCTGGAGAGTGGAGTCCCTCTGCTTCCTGATGGACCTATGAGCTGTTACTCTGCCACACCCTTCTGCCATGGTGTTCTGCCTCACCTCGAGCTCCAAGGAATGAAGCCAGCCTTCTATGGATTAAGACCTCTGAAACTGTGAGCCCTCAAATAAGCTTTTCTTCCTCTACAGTCGTTCTGGTTGGGTCCTTTAGACACAGCCAAAAAAAAAAAAAAAAAAACCTACTAAAACATACAGTATGCAAGGCGAAGTCTCCCTGTCACTTTGGGTGTGATTTCTGGCAGGCACCATTTTATATTTTATAGAGATGTTTGTTTGTTTTTGTAAAATAGCATTTCAACCCTTGACTTCTAGGGTAGGTGTGGCTTACTGTTTCTGTGAAGGGTCAGATAGTATAAATGTTAGGTTTCATGGAGTAAAAGGCCACATACAAGCTCTGTCACTACTATTTGGCCATTGCAGTGAAAGCATCCATAGGCTGCATGTCTGTGGAAGGTGACTGCTTTTGTGGCATGGAATTGGCCTGGGGAACATCGTTCACCAAGTTTTCTAGAGCCCAGCTTTGGGGAGACAGACACAAGCAGCACTGATGGTCCAACTCAACATTTTACTCTCTAGTCCCTAACTTCAGGTGTCAGAAGGTGGTTGTGCAGATTCTGGCTTCTTATTCTCCATGTCACAGCTGTTCTTTGGATCCCAATCTCTCAGAGCCGGCCTCTTTGTTTCCCCATTTTCTGGTTTGTGGTAAAGATTGTATTTCCCTTGTGGGTTGATTCAATGGTATTGATCATGGACTCATTCCTGGAGGAGAGGCTTTTCTCCTTCAGTGATTGTTTTGTAAGCACCCCATTCTCTACACTTAGCTAAAGTCTGCTTAAAATATATCTAGAGCAATTTCAGTTTCCTGTAACTCAAAACTGTCTGATCCCAATGAATATGTGCATATCATTCAGAGACCATAGCTCCCAATTGGCAACATGCCAGGAAAGAGGGGCAAAGGATAAATGCATTCTGGGATATTGTATTGCCTGAAGAAATGATTATTTTTCTCAATAGATAATAGGAATAACATTGTTACAGTGCATATTGGTCTGAAATCTTGGGTAGGAAGGGTATAAGATCTGACTTTAACTCAATAAAGCCACACTGAATTATGGCTAGATATTCCAATTGAGCACATCAGGTTTTCCTTCTATTTGGACAAAAAAAAACTAGCACCCATAAGGACAGTAAATGGTACATGAGATAGTCTATTTGTCTTTTGGCAAATGCCAGGCCTAGTTTGATGTTTCTATACTCCAAATTATTAAAGAGAAAATAGGTTATAGATATGCTTAAAATCCTAATTACTGAGAGGTAGATGCAGTTTTGAACATTCTTGTCCATTAGAAACAACAACAACAAAAAACATTAGAAATTGTTAGGAGATATCTGATTGAAGAAGATATGAAATAATAGAATAACAGGCGAGAAATCAATATGAGGACACAAAGGGAGAGGTAGATGTAACAAAGGAATGGATACAATTACAAAAAGTAATCACAAAACAAAAATCAATGTTGAAGAAAGAGAAAACAAAATGAACTGCAAAATATTCAGTTAAATACTTTGATATCTGATGCTGGGGTCTGGCTAGTAAGTTTGAGCTCCATAGGACAGGTTGGATAGACACCTTTTCCTTCTTCTTCTTTTTATTTTTTTTTTTAAATTTTTCGGTGCTGGGGATTGAACCCAGAGCTTCAACAATGCCAGTAATGACATTCCAAGTCCTAATTCACATTTCATTTTCTTAGTACAGTCTTTCAAGAACAGAATATCTCAATCTAATGAAAAACAATTTTTTGAACTTCCTCTTTTTAGCTGGCACTATTTTTTCCCATCAGAAATATTTGCATGCTTTAGGTCATAAAATTATTTACCTATGTTTCCTTATGCACAATTTGTTTACGTTTAATAATTACATCTATGAATCAATTATTGTGTATGATGTCAATATTTGTTTTTGTATGGATATTTACTTGATACAGCACATTTATTGAAAAAATCTTTTTCCTACTGATTGTCAGTAGCACCTTTGTTATATGTTAGGTTAATTTTATGTTTATGTGTCTGCTTCTGGATTTTTATTCCATTTCATTGTTCTATTTACTGTTCCCGTGCAAGGCCACATTGTCATAATTGCCATAGCTTGATAAGAAGTCAGTCTATTGGAATTGTGAGACCTCTACTTATATTTTTCAAAATTGTCTTATGTTTTAACTTATTTTGCATTTTCATATAAACTTTAGAATCAATTTGTTAGCTTCCACATGGACACAAAACTGCTGAGAATTTAATTACAGTAACATTAAATCTATAAATAGGTTAGATTTAAATCTATAAATTAGGAAGAAATCTATAAATTATTAAGAAATCTTAATTTTCTTAATTATTAAATTAAGAAAATCTATAAATTAGGAAGAACTGACATCATGTTTGCCATGAAGAGGCACCTTTGATAGGCAGCTGTGGGTAAGCAGAGCATTTCAGAAATTTATAGAACATCTTCCAAAACTCTTCTTAAAGAATGAGATTAATGACCCTTTTCCAAGTTCATCTTGCCATTTCTATGTTCTGTGGTAGACCCCTGAAGTTTCAATTCTGATGCCAATAGGAAGGGAAATAATTTTCCCAAAATGAGGGACAGTAGATTCTTATGAAAATAATAAAGTCTCCACACATAGTTTAAAGGCTCAACAGAAACTTCAAAATCATTATCACTATCCCCCATAATGAGATATAGGATCATCTGTGAACATTCAAATCCAGAAACAAGAGAGTTTGTGGAAATATATAGAAAATTGTATTTAAGTAGTGGCTGTAGAACACAAGGTTGAACTTGATGTATCTGAACAAGCTTTCTGAGAAGAAAAATGTACTCAAGAATGAGTACATTTTTTGATGCATTGTAGATAATTGTGCTGATTTATGTAGATAATTGCTACAACTAGCAAATGCTTACACAGAACATTCTGCTTAAACTGTAGTGCCATGTCAATTTTTGCTATAGTTGCTGAAATTCCCAGTGATATTAATGAAAGTTAATTGAGTACAATTCACAAATATTGAAATAACAAAACACATGTAAATAGATACTTTTTAAATATTAAAATTAGTAATAACCAACCATGAAATGAGGTATGCATTTTCCATTTTATTTTAATTCCCTGTAAGATTTAGTTGTCAGGTATAGTCTATGGCTCCCAGCCAGACATTTTAAACATGAGTTACTTGCAATGGTTTTATGGAGGTCTGTAGAACTGCTCTTCCAAGGTGTTTTTAGTCAATGGCTTACCATTGACTACAGAAATGTCCAAGGTCCATGTACTGAAGAAAAATCTGTTGGCTGCAGATGAAGAGTTTTGCCATTTTTCTCATGAAAAATACAACAAAGTTGATTCTCTTGATAGATTTATAGTTCACATGGTTACTGTGGCTTGCAGGAAATAATAAGTAATTCAATATATCTTCTAAAGTTAACTGAATTTGTCATTTTAGAAAGATATTCCAAGCTCTTGAAAGTCAAATCTATAACTTGTATCTTAGGAGCTATACATGTATAATGACACAGTGAGAATGTTGGTTGATATACCTTTATTTTTACTTTGAAAGACTCTGTGCATGGTAGATAATTGTGCTGATTTATGGTCTGCTACAACTAGCAAATGCTTACACAGAACATTCTGCTTAAACTGTAGTGCTATGTCAATTTTTGCTATAGTTGCTGAAATTCCCACAGTGATATTAATGAAAGTTAATTGAGTACAATTCACAACAAAATTAACAAGGTTGAACAAAGGTCATTTCTATTTGAGTGAGGAGATAAGGTAAAATTAAAATATCCATGTCTAATGATACATAGAGTGTAAACAAAACATCTTAGCCACTGGGGAAAATGATTAGTGGATATAGTAATATGCTTTTGATACTAGAAAAATAATTAAACTTCAATTAATACCCTGGCCAAAATAAAATAACATTGGAGATTGTTTATCTCAACCTGCCCCCAAATCTGATTCTGCATTAGAAAAAAAATTGTTGATGAAAAACTGTCAAATTGGAAAATATTATTTTCTAATACTTTGACTTCAATATACATATAATTTGACTATGTCTGTACCTATATGTATCTAGCTATTTGTCTGGAATTCTAAATTCCACAAGTGGACTTTACATCCTTGCATATGAAACATAGACTATGAAATATGGATTACATATAATGCCAAAGACTGTTCCTAAGTAGGTAGAAATTTTTCTTCCCTCCTTTCATTTCTGTATCCTTTCCCCATTTCTCCTCCCACCTCACATACCTGTAAAGACCTGCATACTGCTACTGTCAGTCCCCCTGACACAGCTTTACAGAGATTGCTTCCATCTCTAACATCCATGATTGCCTGTTTCCCACAGACATTGCCACATTACACTTTCCAGGCCCTTTCTCAGTTAGATGGGATAAGGAGGCTGAGTTCACTGATGCACAACATTTTAAAAAATTTATTAATTCTTTTTAGTTATACACAACAACAGACTTCATCTTGTATATTATACAAAATTATTCTGATATAATATTGTACTATATCTGATATTGTTTTGACATAATTATTCTAATTAGAATCCCTTTTTAAATTTTTTTTAAAAATTTTAATTTTGTCTAATTAGTTGTACATAGCAGTAGAATGTGTTTATAGGTTTTGATCATACATAAATGGAAGGATCCCATTCTTAGGGATGTTCAAGATGGTGGGATTCGCTGTGTTGTTTTCATATATGTACACGGGAAAATTGTATCATTCTTCCTTTTCCTATCCCCCCTCCCTTCCCTACACTCCTCATTGTCTGATCTTCCCCTCACTCCCTTACTATGGGTTAGCTTCCACATATTAGAGAAAACATTTGACCTTTGGCTTTTTGGGACTGGCTTATTTCACTTAGCACAATAGTCTCCAGATACATCCATTTGCTGGCAAATGCCCTAATACCATTCTTTATGGCTGAATAATATTCAATTGTGTATATATGCTACATTTTCTTTACCCATTCATCTCTTGAAAGGCTTCTAGGTTGCACAACGTTTTACAAGCCTAGCTACTATCATCTTTTACAAGATCCCTTCTTTTTTTCTCCCTTGTCTGTAATCCAAATGCGAAGCATTTGATAAATTTTCAGAGGGTTTAGATGATAGTAGACATGGGTTCCTGAATGACTACAGGAACCAGAGTAATCCTGGTCCCACTACCTCCACCCCAATTAGCTTCCACATTGGATTAGGATGGGAGTAGAAAATAATTATTACTTTTGTTAGGCCATGGCATTTGATAGTTGTTTATAACAGCAGCGAAGTGTATCTAGAAAAATACGGTGCCCTTTTTCCAGATTATTTGTCACTCTCCACTAACCCTTTAGTACGGGAGTTGGGAACCTAGAGACTGATGACCAAACCCAGTCAGGGTCTGCTGTGTATAGCCTGCAATCTGAAATTATTATTATTTTTTTTGAAAAAAAATTTATTTAAAGAACAAAAAGAAGAGAAGGAAAAAGAAGGAGAAAAAGGAAGAGGAAGAGAGGAAGAAGGCAAAGGGACAGACAGCATATGTCATGATAACAAAGTTTTTGCCATCTGGCCTCTTATGCATACAAGGTGTCAATTGCACCTCTGGAATATGAGGAGGATCCTAAATCCTTGGCAAAAGCCTCTGTGCCAGCACTGCCCAGCCGAAGGTCACCAGTGTCTCCATGCTAGGAGAGTGGCTCTGCACCTTCATACAACTCTCAGCAACCAGGTTCTAGAACAGTGGAGTGCTCAGGCAGAGACAGGTTTCATGGGGAGTGGGAGTCCTGATTTAGTCACGAGCCTTGACTTTGCCCTGGACCCCTGAGGCAGCTCCCTTTGTGACAGTCTCAAAATTTCCCTTCGAATAGGGTCATAAGATTTTGGTCTTAGAAACCAGTCTCAAATTTCAGGGGAAGGAAATAGTCCTCACTATCCCTCTCATTGTTTTCATGTTCTAATTTATGTCCCTGGATTCCCTCAATTTTCTTCTATTAGAATAAGTTTTGTTCCCACAAAGCCTTGCATAAATACATGAACAGAAAGAGACACATCTATTATGTATGCGGGGAGATTATACCTATGTGTGTGCATGTGAAGGATGTAAGATATTGTGTACACTAACAATATCTTACATTACAGAAATTGCTTACAAATTCCTGCTATTCTTGCCTTTGACCATCTAATATAAATATTTAAGATTTTGATTGATTTATAAGAAGATACCTATGTCAGGCATTGCATTTAAAAAGTGGGAGTTTGTTGTCTCTGAAATTATAACTAACTGGTTATGACTTAGTTCAATATACTTCAGAATATTCTGAAAAGTAAAAACTGAGCTGTTGGGGATAAGGAGCAAATACCATGGCTTCCTTTGGCTGGGGAAACTCATGTATACCTCACTAGTCCAATTCAAACTATCTTACCAAACGCTACTCAACCTGGCAACAAAGTATAAAAGACAATTGACAATGAATGAAGAACCTTAAAACCCTTAGAGTTCAAGCTAATGTTGGAAAAAACTTAGTTTCATTAGAACAAATTTAAAGGCGATTTTTTTTTAAAGACAAAGAAATGGCTCACTGCCCAAATACAATTTGAGGTTTCCTAACACCTGCTGACCATGCTTTTATTTGCTCTTGTAAATGTTTTGTGAAACAATAAAGCAACCCAGAAATGCAATCATATCTGTAGCATCACAGACCCTTTAGGAAGTTTTCCAAGAGGAATTAAGTTTTAAATCCTGAATTTCAGAGAACATGTAAGGCAGACGAAGTGTTATTATGCTCTATAAATATTTTAGGATTATATACCTGGACTAGAATAAATCAAATATTTCTCCAAAATAAAAGGACCACCAACTGTGGTGATCAGCTCTGAATTCCATGTCCGAGGGAATTACTACAGAGCCAAGGAGGCTTTCTGCATGGAAGAACACGTGGAGGAGACAAATCCTCTTGCCAAGTTCCCTCCACTGACTTCAGTGAATTAACACTGACAGGCTTCCTGATGTCAGTCTCTCTCCTCCAACGGGCTTCTTATCCATTTTAATTCCCGGATGGATTGACTGGATAAACAAATCCACACTATGTTGGCATCAAAAACTAATATTTTTATATGCCTTCAACAAATTTAATACCCTTGGCTTTTAAGCAAGATTTACCCTCTCAGGAAAGGATGTTAAAACCTTTTGTAAAGCCCAATAGTTATTCTTACTCTCTCAAAGTAATATTAAATAAAATGCCTGAAGATAAAAAAAAAAAAAAATTGGCTGAACTTCAGCTTTCAGGCCATTGATTTAAACCAGAAGCAACATGGCATATTAGATCTTTCTGTTTCAGGGGCTAATCATAGTGTTTCATAGCAGGTGAGAATCTCGGGATTTATACCCTGTTCTGATCATTACACATTGTACAAATGTATCATAATGTCACATCACACCCCACAAGTGTGTACAATTACTATGTGTCAATTAAAAATGAAACTGTATTTTAGAAGAAAAATAGACTTAGGATTTATAAAAGGGATTTTAAAAATATTGCTCTCTTCAAAAGGGAAAACTGTGCATGAAAAGGTGTTTCAACACATTTAAACATATTTTCATTATTCCAAGAGCAAGTGACTAATTTACAGTTTAGTACAGGAAAGAACTAAGAATGGACTTCTAAAACAGACTGCAATGAAAGATTACATGCTGGACAGGGCTAACATTTCCTGTACAGGATTAAAACCTAAAGCTAGCCATATGGCTTCCATGGGAGAGTAGTTTGCTGGAATGAGCAGCTGTGTACTCTTGGAATGATCTATCATTGCTCGCTCATAGACCAGGCCCATCTTTGTGGGTCAACTAAAAAAAAAAAAAAAAAAAGAACAGGAGAAATTTTGGCATTTTATTCCCTTCTCTTCCCATTCATTTTCTTCTTGCCTTCTTCAACATCAAGCCCCCTGAATGGACACTTTTAGGGAGACTGCAGGAGACTGCAGTGGTTCTTCATGTTCAAGTCCCTGCTTTTGAAATTTTGCTGTATTGGATCTCATATTCTCTAGTGCTAATTCTAAAGTGATCTTGAAGCAAAATTTCCTACAACAGAGGTTAATTATTTTCCCATAATAGTTGCCTAGGCATTTTAAACGCAATATTATAAAAACTCTTTTATCACAGTTTAATGTTGTATTTTATTTTCCCTTGCATTACTTCATAAACTGATTTGAATAATTGATGGTATCTCATAAAAATGAGTAAAGATCTTTGTATTTTTCGATAACTATTTTCTGATATTCTCAAATATTGCTATTTTTTGGCAATAAGGCTGTAAAATTGACTCACTATAGAAAAATCATTTTAAAATAATCTTGACAAAGTGGTAATTTAATATGATTTTATACTTGTGTATCTTTTTTAGTTTTTGAATTTTTATGTAAAATAGAAATGCATTATATTGGGGGGAATGCCTGTGAAAATACATAGAACTGTTATACTCATGCCCCGAAGAAGGCATTTTACCTAGGATATATTTTTACATGTTTAATTAAAATAAACCACCTAAGCAAGAGATAATAATAATAAAAAATATTTACTTAAATCTGAGATGGTCCAGAATCTTGAAATTTTTTGAATCAAACTAAGCATAGACTATTGAAAGATTTTTAACAAAAATGAATTTGACATTTTAGACAGGAATCAACAGCAAAGGCCATTAATCCTCCTGCTGTGAGAGGTAATACCACAGCCTTGCGATGTTTCTGAGATGATGGAAGGCCAGGCTGATGAGAAAGCTGATGTGCTATTAGGAGTTCAAGAACTTCTATCTAAGCAAAAATAACACAGACCAGGCAGACAGGAGGAATAGACTGAATTTACTTTCTGGTAGCTATTAAAGATGGCTATTTTGTTCCAGATTTGAGACATTTTAAGAGAATTAATCAACAACAACAACAGTAACAAAACTACACCACCTTAAATGAAAGTATCTGATATAGTGTAGGAAATGTATTCTCACGTCACCCTCTCACTCCAAAATGACTTCGCGAAAAAGACAGTCAGTGGGGAACATTCTGAAAGATCATACCATGTATTTCAGGGACAGAGATTTAAAAAAAATTTAAAGTAATTAAGACAAATGCAAGTCAGAGCTAAATAATTGGATTCTTTGAAAAATAGCCGGCTTAGGTTTCCTATCACTTCATGAATTTAGACCTTTTTCACACTTCCTAGTATAGGTGAGGAAAAAGGGAAAATAATGAATTTTAATAAAATATTCCTGGATATGCAACACAACACCTAGAAATCTTAGAAATAAGATTTCATGCCTGAAAAGGAAGTTAAAGGAGAAAAGAGGAAGAGACAGAGAATGGGGGAAGGAGGGAGGGCATGAAAAGAAAAATAAAACAAAATACATGTGTTCTTTCAACCAGAGGAACCTAAACCAGCATTTTCTGAGCACATATTGAGCTTCCTTACTGCATGAGGTTCTTTCATATATGTCAACTGATTTAACCTTTAACTTAATATTCTGGATAAATTTTATGACCCTGTTTATGTAGAGGAGGAAACCAAGATCCATGAAAAATTATCTAAAGACAGGATTCAAATTCATTGTGATGATTTAAGCTCATTCATTTTCCATTTTTTCATACTTTTTTTAAATCACAAAAATTAATCTCCTATTTAAATGACTAGTCATTGCCCAGTGAAGTGGGTTTAACTCCTGAAAGCATTAGTTTTCCTTTCAAAACTTGATTCTCCAAAGACACTTCAGTGGTTTTGGCTCCAAATCAGTTACAGGGCCTTTTAATTATGAAATCTGCAATGTGGAAATCAGGGAAGGCAATCCAAGGAATCTTCCAAGTTCATCAAACTGTTAGAGAGTACTGATTGGGAAATCTTCTGTGATGATTATTGCTTTCCAAGTCAAGAAAACCAGTACAGTGGTCTCACTTTAAGATAAAAATAGTGTAGCTTCTGAGAAGGAAGAATGTCATTGTGGAGACACACTCTTTTAAGATTAACCTCTGTATTCCTGGACCAGACATACAACTTTACACTGTAAGGTTCCTATCAGTTCCTACCCTGGGCTCTCACTCTCTGATTCTGTTCCCTATGCTCAGCTGCACCCCTTCCCAGTTCCACTCTTAGCTGCTACCTAGACCTTCTCCTCACATCATGTCCCTTAAGACATTTCTCTGATTCCTGTTCTGTCTCTTATATCTCCCATCGTTGACTCCACATGGCTGCTTAGCTATTTATTTGGGTCTGCCTTTTGCACCATTTTTTACGCTAAGCCCTTGTGTGTTTTCTGGATTGGGCCATCATGCCCTAAACAAAATACTTTGGAATCAGTGTCCAGGATCTTAAGTGGTTCCTTTCTTTCTGCATTTGGACTAAATCTTTGGGGGCCTCACTGAAGTTGGGACACTGTAAACATTATCAACTTGATGACAGTCTTGGAATACATTAACTTCACCATTATCTTATATATTCTTGACCTTTTTGCCTTCCACTGTGCTGACCTCATTCTCAACTAGGCCCTCATTGTTGCCCAGGAACTCTGTCTACTGAGTTTTCTCAGAACATTCACTCTTCTACCTTTGCAGATAGCTATTTTAGCCCTATTTTGTCTCCTGCAACCACCAGTACCTCCCTTTCTAATCTCAACGGTGAGATTTTCTCCTACATAGAAAACAGGAAAAACTAGGCACTCCAAACCTACTGGTAAATTTGCCTTTCCCCCATCTCTGTGGATTAAATATCCACTATCCTATTTGAGGTCAATCCCTCCATTTGGCCACTGGATGCCAATCTTTCCTGCCCATTTGAAAACATTAATTAAGCAACTGACTCCTCTCTTTGGCATCATCAATTTCCTCTCTTTACTGGATCTTTCCCAACATTATACCAATGTGCTAAAATATCTAATCTGTGCCCTTCTTGCTGTTGCTTCATTTTCCAATCCCCTTTTCGCAACTTTGTTTTTGAAAATTTGATTGTTTGTAGTCTCTTTTTCTCTCTCCTCATATTTTCCTGAACTCATTCAATCTGACTTTCAATTCAAACAATTCTTTTCAAGATCTCCAGTGACCAGCACCTTGCCAAGTACAATGGTCAATTCTCTTTCTCATCTGTTGTTTAATAGAATGATCATTTTCTTATTCTCACTTTCTTCACTGGACCTCTGGGATTTCAATCTCTCTCTCTCTCTCTCTCTCTCTCTCTCTCTCTCTCTTTCTCTTCATTACCTACTCTTTCACAATCTCCTTTGCTGATTCCTATTGATATCTTCTAACTCTAAATTGTGGGCTCTATAACTCAGTGCTCTGATATCTTCCCTCATACCCTAGGTGATCTCTACTGCTCTCAAGACATACAACATGCCACCAATTCCATATTGATACCTCTAGCTCAGGTGTCTTTGCTGAGCTCCAAACTCATATATCTAATTATATACTTTACATTATCACTTGAATGTCTAATAATCATTTTAAGCTTAATATGTCTAAACCAAGTACCAATTTCCCCATTCCTGGCCCATTCTGCTTCTTCTGTAAGCCAAGCATCTCAGTAAATGGCAATTCCATTCTTCCATTGCTTAGACCAAAACATTAATCTTTTCTTTATTGTCTACCACGTACAATTTATGAAGTCATGTTACCTGAACTGTCTTCAAAATCTATCTAGAATCTGACCATGTCTCATCATCTATACCATGATTTCCACTATCCCAGCCATTGTAATCTTCCTTGTATTATGGCAGTGAACTGTTCACTTGTCTTTGTACTGCCACACTTATTTCAGCATGTTCCATTTATTCCTTACATAGCAGCTGCAATGATCTTTTAAAAATATACTGCTGGGTCCTATTACATTTCTGACCAGTCCCATCCAATGACTTCCCAACTCACTCAGAGTAACAGCTGAAGTCCTTAAGTCTATAACCCTCTCTCCTCTTCCCAGTCTTTCAACTTTGTCTCCCATTAACTTACCCCTCACTGAGTATTATGCTTATTGTGCCTCAACCACACTAGCCTTGATGCTGTTTTGAGGAAAAACCCCTACATTCCAGCCTCAGGGATTTTGCAAACATGTCTTCTTTCACCTGGAGTGTGGTTCTTCTGCAACTTCATGGCTTCCTTCCTCACCTTCTTTAGGTCACAGCTTGCTCACAGACTCCCCATGAGAAGCATCCCTGACTTGGTGATAAGTTGCAGTGACACCTTGCAATCCTCTCCAGAACCCTGCTTTATCATTTCTTCATCTGTTGGTTTTAGTCCTTTTTATGGTTGTTTCTGTTATGGGCTATCTCCTCTCACCCAACGACAAACTCTATGAAGGCAGGGAGCTTCCCTGTTTGTTCATGCCTAAATGGTATCCCTCTCAGTTGTATTGGCATCAGATCTGCCATTTTGCTGCCACCAGTATTCTTTCCCCTCCCATATTACAACCCAGATCATCAGCCTATGAACATCTTAGCCAGCCACTGGTCTGCTTCTCAGCCTGCGAACATTCTCAGCAGCCGTTGACCTGATCCTTAGCTCACGAAATTCCACTACTTAAGAGAAGTTCCCCTGCCATTCTCTCTCTCCCAGCCCTGAGAGTGGACACTCTGGTCATCCACCTATTAAAATCTCTGGTGTGAGTTCCCATGTCCGGAGTGGTGCATTCATTGGGGTTGTGACTCAGACAGGGCATCCCAGAGTGCTTGTTCCCCTGGATTCAAAGGTCTGAGCTGCCTTAGGCTCTGAACTGAACCACATTTTTCTTACAAGTAAACTGACATCAAAATTGTCAAATGAGTAAATTGCATCATGAGATTACTGTCTTGTTTGGTGAGGCGATATTTTCTTAGAATGAACAATAAACTACATATATTATAGGCTTATGCAAATGAAAAAATTATGATATAACATCTAAGGTTTCCTGGTAATTTTATTAGGTCACAAAGAAGTAAAGCTTGATCTATCTATGAGTAGGTGGTATCTGGACTTTGGTTTTTATCCTAAAGTCTGACACTGGAGTTTGGCCTGGGCTTATAGTCTAGAGGCAGAGTTTTATGTGAAAGTTGCCTTGGAAATGCACTTAAAGATGTCCAGGCCCATCCTTCTCCTGGTACATATTTGCCAAGTTTTGCTCAAGAATATGTAGCTGAGGGCAGAGCTTTGAATTTTCTATTCTACTTTAATATACTTTTATAGCAGAAATGAATAGATTTTCTTAATTCTTTGGTAATAAATGCTACACCAAATTTAACAAAACAAGGTAGAGATTCCTTAGTATCCATTTCATGTCATACAAGCACATTATCCAACCAGTCCACCGGATCCATCCAAAAGAAACACAATGAGAGTCTTCTAAGTAATTAGAATTTTCTATAGCCTGAGTAAAATACTTTAAAAAAATAGATTGAACTAATCTGAACACTATATTTATATTTAACTCAACATATGAAAATATTTTTGACATATAATCAGTATAAAAATTATTGAGATTGTTTACATTCTTTTTTTCATGAAGTCTTTGAAATCCAGTGCACATTTTACACTTGCGGCACATCTCCAATGGGCCAGCCACATTTCAAGTGCTCAATAGCCACATGTGGCTAGTGGCTTGTGTGTTAGCTGGTATGGCTCTAGAAAATACAACTTTCATTGGACTTAACACTTATTCTTATTGTTAGAATCCAGATTCTATAAATTTTGAACATAATATTGATTTACCGTAATAGAATACAAGCAACACTTTGTCCAATAGTAAAACAAATTTTTATTCAGTATAAAATGCAACACAACAATTAAAATTTTATGTCCTTTAAATTTTGTTCCTCAGTGTTCTGTCTTTTCCAACATTCTATTTTTCACCTGACTTTATTTCTATATATTCCCTAAACAGTCTTTTTTAACCTCCTTTGAATCAACAACAAACCTGGTTAGTTCCCACATGAATGAGTTAAATGTATATTTGACAGGTATTTAATATTTGCATGAAAATAATACTTTCAACTTTTGATATTTATATTTTGACATGTGGACCTTTTTAATTGGTATAGATAACATGTCAAGTTCATACATTGACATGTTTGAGCTTTTTAGTCAGCATCCTTAATTTTGTCTGTTTTAGCTGGCATAGAGCACCCTCATCACAGGAGAAATTAGTG
This sequence comes from Glaucomys volans, assembly GCA_020662805.1. Taxonomy (NCBI): domain Eukaryota; kingdom Metazoa; phylum Chordata; class Mammalia; order Rodentia; family Sciuridae; genus Glaucomys; species Glaucomys volans. Next base: position 3,779,629 of record JAJEJO010050702.1, on the reverse strand, counting down.
ACTTCTACGCAGAACCATGAGACAATCCTCATTGTTGGAAAATAATATCAGTTTCCAGGGCTGAATAAAATTCCAGTTAGGTGTTCACTATCCAAGAAAGAAGCTGGAAAGGAGACAACTAGGAAAGGCCCTTGTAATGTTATTATGCTTTGAGAACTTCCTGAAGAGGAAGAATGGAGTATTACTATTAATATTGAGGTAGGAAGCATAATTTCACTCTTTTTTGTGTGTGTTTAGGGGATTGTTATGGTTCAGTGTGGGGATGCAGAAAGAAGCCCCTGAGGTATATGCTCCAGAGGCTGTGGAAAGGTATAATCCTTGAAATGAACACCCAGGATTGTTCATGCTTGTGGAGAAAACTCCCAAGTGACCTGACCCGCTGATGGTCATTGCCCCAGGTGAGTTTCACTTGTCCTCCTCTCTCCCTCCGCCCTTTGGTAAACTGTGTGACTCCTGATTGGACCATCCTTACAAGACTATCATGTTACACTACCTGTTCTTTGTTCTCGGACTCCCCTTGTCTATAAAAGTGCTGTAATTCCTTAATAAATTTGAGACTGGTCTGGAACTTGCTCTCCCGAGGGCGTTGGTTACCTCTTTGGCCTTACCCCCTCCAGAAGGGACAAAAACCCACAGGTTGAGTTACAACAGTTCAGATATGAAGTGTCCCTCCAAAAGCACATGTGTTAATGCAAGAAGGTTCAGAGGTGAAATGATTAGATTATGAGAGCTGTAACCCAATCAGTGAAATAATCCAGTTGATGAATTCATACTTGGAATGGATTCCTGGGTAGAGGGTGGCAGGAGGAAGTAGGTGACTGGGGCCGTGTCCTTGGGGATTACATTATCCCTGGCTCCTTGCACTCAAGCTCCGTTTCCAGGTTGCCATGTCCTGTACTGCTTTCCTCTGCCACACCCTTCCACCATGATGTGCTGTTTCATTTTGGGCCCAAGGCAATGGAACAAACCAACCATGGACTGAACCTCTGAAACTGTGAACTCAGATAAACCTTTCCTTCTCTAAGTTGTTCTTGTCAGGTATTTTTGTCACAGTGAAGAAAAGCTGACTAGCAAAATTAGTGAATACAAAGATGGCGAGGCATGAGAATAATTGTTTCACAGAGTTGCTGAAGACAAAATATTCAAGAGTTGCTGAAGACAAAATATTTCACCATTTCACTTGAATTTGGTTTGATCAACATTTTAAACAACATGAAGACATGATGGCATTGTCACAGCAAACATTTATTTACCTTTTTTGAATTTATCTGTGGCTCACTGGAAGAAATAGAGGATGTGAGAAGCACATGTGGCAAGAGAGAAAAAGTGAACAAGTTCCCATTGTCTACATTCTTTTTCTCTTTCAAATCATGGTCTCTCCTGTTTCAGGCCTCAGGAAAGAGGAACAAGAGCACAAGATACAAGGAACACATGAAAGTTTAATTTGTGGCTTTTGAGTTTCCAACAATCTACTTCTTTAAGAATTAAAGGATTTTCAGGGAATGACTATTCTGCCCTTCTAACATATACACCTGCCAATCACTTGTAGTGAATTGCATTGTAAAGCTTCCTTACATCTCCTTATAACCTTGTTCCCGGTACCAAAATCCCTGCTCCTCAGCTTCACCACATCCATATATCTCCTCTCCTTACTCCCTGGATGGACTTAGCTTCTAGTTCATACTATCCCTCTTCACTTGAATCTCTCATTAAATCTGCCTTTCTAAAAAGTTCCTATCACACACAAAAAACTCTGTCTTACGTTGGACTTTCCCACAAACCATTTTCTCCACCTATGACAACTTTCTCAGCTCTGTGAAGAATCTCTTTTCATCCTCCAAGTCTCCTAACCTTTACTAAAGGCCCCCTCAGACTATCCATAGGAAGACCTTGGATTACTTCTCACCTTTCCTGTACAACTTCACCACAAGGCCATCTTCAGTTTCTCTGAGCACTTAATGATAGTGGAGTTTGTTTGCTTTTCATTATCTGTATTTCCAATATTCCATTGCTGTATCTTATTACTCATACCATTTGACCATTATAAACAGAATTCTCTTTTGTTATTGTTTTGAGCAAATAATTTAATGCAACAGGGAAAGTTGTTAATAAATAAGTAGGTTATTAGTCAGCATTCTCTAGAGGAACAGAATCAATAGGAAGTATGATTATAAAAAGGGGATTTATTAGATTGACTTACAAGACCAGAAGCTGGATAGTCCACAATGACTATCTGCAGGCTAGAGAGCTGGAAGAACCAGTAGCTGCACAGTCCAAGAGGTGGAATCCCTAGAACAAGAAGGATCAACAGTGCTATCCTAGTCCAAGACCAAAGCTTCTAGAAAGTACCTGCAGAATCACTGGCAGAGTCCAGAGTGAAGAAGTGAGAGTCCGATATCCTCAGACAATTGAAGCAGCAATCAAAAACTCATTAAAGGAAAGTCGAGCTTGCATCTGCATCTGCTTCCTTGTTCTCCAACTTTTATTCCATCCAAGTCACCATCCTATTTGGTGGGGCTGCCCATGCCCTAAGGAGGGTCTCCACTTCAGTTCACTACCCCACATGCCAATCATTCCTAGACAAATGCTCATTGACACACCCAGAAGCTTCTTAATCACCGGCATCTCTTAATCCAATCAAGTTGACAGTTCAAATTAACCGTTGTGGTAGGTGTCTAAAGCTATTAAAAGCAGAGAGGAAAGAAACAGGATTGTCAAATGACTTCTATTTCAAATACTTGGTTCATATTATTTTATTTAATGTGACAATACTTGGAGAGAAGTATTGTCACCCCTTTATAGACCAGGAACTGGGGAGTCAGAGAAATGAAGGGAGTTGTTTGTTGGTTGACAGCCTGTTAGTCCATTCCTTGCAGGCTGAGTTTCTCAGGTTCCCTAGATAGCTGTGTTCTGTCTAGATTTGGACAAAGGGCAGCATTTAACCAAACGGAGGATAAAGAGAATGGTGAATATTTCTCTTTATCCTCTTGAATCTTAGAGAACAGTGCTTTTTGTCTGGGGCTCCATTTTCTATTCCTCAAGCCCCTCCAGTTTCTAGCTTTTTCCAATTGACTCCACCTCTAGGATGTGATACACTTACTCTCCCTGGCTGCTTCAGCCTAAGGCTGGTTATGATTTCTTGCTACTTCTAGCTATAACTTCTCATCTCTTTTCTCATTATGTGACCATTTCCTGTTTTAAATTTTTTCTCTTTTACAAACTCAGAATAGTTTGTTTTCTGGCTGGACCTGGACATGTCCAAGGACTTTGCTCATGCAATTCCAGCAACCCATATTTTTCTGATTAAAGGAAGTGAAAATGGATCCTGAATACAGTTACTGGCATGTCTCTGAGAATCTAATGTAGCAATAGATGAGAGCAGCACATATCTCTTCTAGTCCAAGGAGGAATAGGAAAATGAATAATGATTGTAATTTATATTTTCATAATTACCCATGCATCTTTCAAATAATTTCATACAACATATATCATTTTCACTCTATTTTGTGGGCAACTAAATATTACTCCTGCCTTTAAGACAGAGTAAAACTGAGACAAAACAAAAATTATTTTCCCAACTTTTGTTGTTGTTGTTATTGTTTGATTAGTAAGCTGGAACACATTTTCTTCTAAGATGTTCATATTAAGAGTCAACATTGCAAACTCATCTAGATCTATTTAAATTATAATTCCAAGACAGAAGGGAGAGGAATAGAGACAGGAATTCAATCCAACTTTTAGTGGTACTTGAGGTGACACTTCAAATATCTTTAGCCATTCTTCTTGGGAACATCACAGTGTATTCACAGCAGTCCCCAAAATGATTAACAGCAAGAATAGTAAAAGATGACCGCAAAAGATATGGAAAAATACTAAAATTTAGCAAGCAGTGATGTATTATTTTTAAAGAATATGTGGAATAAAGAAAAAGAAATGCCCTTAAGAAAAAAAAACAAGTCATTTAGAGTCTTTGTTGTTGAATGTTAAGAACACCAGCTGAAAGAAAAGGTAAGACAATATCACATTACTACTGAGAAAGTCTCTTCACATTTAGGGCTTCTGTGTTCTGCCCCAGCTCTTGGAGGCAAGTCCAGCATAATTCATTTCAATCAAATCAGCACAACAGTCAACAGGAATTTAGTGAGCTTTGCCTGTTATTCCATTCTATGGGGAATATTATTCTGGCATTTTTCATGGTTTATCATCTGTGAGTAGGGCCAGGCTCTGGAGACTTACTGGCCCATTAATTAGGGTAGCCCTCAAGTAGAGGTCCAAAAAGAAAATACAGCATGGGATAAAAATCAGTAGGTAGATAATCTGGGCAAATAAATCTTATAGGGAATATTGTTTTAAAACAAAATAACAAGAAATCCTGGCACATGCATAGGAAGGACATAGACCATCCAATTTGGGAAATGATCTATTACTCAGGAGTCCTTCCATGTAAATGACAGAAACTTGACTCAAAACAGCTTTCTCAACAAAAGAGGGTATATAGTTTCATGTATCAAGAAGTCTGAAAACACCAGTGTTTAAGTTACAGCTGGACCCAAGACCTCACATGAGGATATTAGTATTCAGTCTCACCCTTCATCTCTTGAACAGACTTATGGTACATGGTGGACCATGGCTCCATGGCTCAATTCATTTCTTACTACCATATCAACCTCAATAGAATAGGTCTTTTTTTGGTTGACCCAGAAGAAATGTTCCATGGAAGATTCTTCCTGACCTGTTTTGAGTTATGTGCATATTCTATGACCAGTCACAATGTCCAGGAAGATGGTGAAACTTTAGTCAGATCTGGGTCATATTTCTTCTCCTGTGTTTCATGGGGACTGACCAGATTCACATAAACCACATGGAGTGGGTTTCCCAATGGAAAGAGGAATTTCATTACAAAGTAATAAAAAGGGAAGCTGGATAGGCAGAAGCAAACCAAAAAAAAAAAAAAAAAAAAAAAAAAAAAAACCCACTACATACTAGAAACAAACAAGAAAACCATATTTACTACATAGGCAATAAAATTCAGAAAGACAGTTTTTGACATAAGAGAAGCTTTTAAATGTGTGAAAACAAATGAATTCTGTGTGTGAGGAATGTCCAGATGTGATAAAAATACTAGCGGGGAATGGATAGAATGTCATCGTGATATGGACTTTTCCTCAGAATATGTATCAGTAAAAAAGCAACATTTGAGCAATGTCAAATGAAAAGATAGATGAATTCTCTACTACCTTTTTTAATTGTCTTGTACATGAGTGGCAGGGAAAAAAGTTGCTTTCCGACATGGAATACTAATTTAAAACCAGTTAGACTTCAGCTGTCAGAGAAATATCAGAGTTATGGATCCTCAGCAAAGTTAATGAAAATATAAAGTGTTACATGGCTTTAAAATGAAAATAAAACACTCTTTATAATTCCATTTACCTATGGACCAATTTTTGTGTTATAATTGTAGAAATATCTGTATATATTTTCTGAAGAATTCATTTATAGTCACATTATCTTTGGCTGTTTCTACTTTTTTACTTTTCTATTTGACTGTTTCTATTTTTAAATATTATCTTTTGGAGTTAATTAGGGGATGCTTCTCTTCCAGTGAAGGGTAAAACATCTTTAGTAGAGAAGAAAGAGAGTAGGTTTGGGCTTATTGGCTGATCATATTTGCTTTCCTTTGAACATTCTCTCTCTATCCAATAAAGAACAAAAAAAGAAAAGGGGGAAAAGAAAAAAAAACTACATTAGACAGCATTAATTATCCATGGCTGAATCCTGGAAGTCAAGTAGAATTTCTCTGAATAATGAGGAACTGCTGAAAATAAACATTAATGACAAAGTCTTACTAATCATGAATTCTTACATTTTCTGAATCATTAAGAACTTACAACCCTGAGATTCTGCAACCTTCTTGACTACTCTTCTCTTAAAAATCCAAGTGAAAGCAGTTTGCATTTCCTGTCCTGCTTGGTTTATAGGAAATGGCTATTTTATAAAAAGTTCCTGTCTCCAGATATCTCTTGCTTAATGCTTGGGAATGATTCCTTCTCCCCCCAGATGCTTCTTTCCTGTTACTGGGCATCTTTCAGTTCAAGCTGCTTCTCTGAACTTCTGAACAGATCACTGCTCTCTGGGTGGATATTACTCCTCTGGGACTTTGGAGTAACCCTATGTACAAACTCATTCATACAACAGTTCCTTAAAGCTTGCTATCTAGAAAAATTTGAGCCAAATCTCTGAGAACAAAAAACAAAGTTACAATAGACTTGGGAAGAGAGGCATCCTATAATTCCTCTCCTTTCCCAGAAGTAGAATCAACAATTTCCAGAATCTACATGCCATATTCTGTGTACAGAGTCTGCCATCACTCTCCTATGCCCCAGACTTGCCACTCTGTGCCAGGGACCCATGTCTCTTCCAGGGTCACACTTTTTTTTTCCCATTAGAATCTCCCTACTTAGAGATCAGTTGCCTACACTCAAAAGACATTATGTAGAGCATTTAGTATTTTAGTATATGGGAATGATTTCCTTTCCAGAATAGGATTGACTTTACATTTGCTTATCTAAAATGCCCTCATAAAGGGTTTTCCACTCCAAATCCAAGCACACATACATGTATGACACACACACAGTCTTCATGAAAAGATATATTCTGTCTCCATTTCACAAGCAACATGCAAAGTAGTTGTTTGTCTCAATACACTGTTTAAGAACTGAAGTCAGCAAGTATGTTTTTAGGTCATGAATCATTTTTTGAAAATCAAAGGACAAAACTTAGGCCTTCCTACGAATGCAAGAGAGTAGAATATAATCTTTCATTTTCATGAATATGTCTCTGTTAGCCTCTAAGAATGATCCTGTCTTTTAAATATGCATATTTATCACTGTGAATTTAGGGAGTAAGTGACTGTCACAGTTAAACCCATGATCCATTCTACAGACAGTTTCTAAAACTGTCATGATTTCAAAGGATTTGATGCAGAATGTGAACTATCAGAGTGTATATTTGCAAACTGTCAACATAGTTTGTAACAATTTAATATTGATATAATTATAGAAATACGTGCAAATCTCCCCTTTGAGAATTTGAATTTGAAAATATCAACATTTAATTGAATGAACAGAAAAAAAAAGAAAGATGCAATGTCAGAAGGTGGCGCCACTCTCTAAGACAGAAAAGATTTTTTGGTCAAGGTTTCTGTAACCTTCTGATGCCTGGTAGGTAAAGCAACAGGTGGAAACAACACAACAAATTTTGGACAGTAACTTTTGAGATAAAAATTCTTTATGTCTAATCAGAACAATGGTTTAATTAGAAAATATAATTCTTTACTCATTTTTCCAATGCACATTTGCTGAGTTCTTAACTGCAAATTTCGGACTAAGAGAAGAAAGAAATAGGAAATCATGCCTGCAAAATCTGATTATTTTATGAACATTGTGTGTACACACACACACTCATACGTGGACACAGGACTGCCAAATAAGATAGCATGTGTTACCTACAAAAAGGAAAAGTTGAAAATTTCTAGGAAGTTCAGAGGTCAGCCATCTCAGGATGAGAACAAAGAATTAAGAATAGCAGGTAGAATAATTGATTTGGAATAATTGGTTTGGAAAATGAGAACACACAAATGAAAGATAAAATATAAGACAAGGAACATCAGATGAGACTGAATTTGGAGGCCCTTAAGTACCGCATGAATAACACTTGTCCATTATTTCACAATGATGAGGTTCTAATAAAAACTTTTGAAGCAGGTGATGAGGGACATGATCAGAGTTGTGCTTTAAGTCAATCCAGTGTTGTTTAGAAATAAGGTTAGGCTAGAGAAAGAAAATAAAGTCTGGAAATGTTTTGACCTACTCAAAACTGGCTCTTGAAATTGGCATATGGATATTATTAATGCATTTCACATGAGGAAAAATATTTTGACCTTTAAGAGTCCATACTTAGTGTTTATCCAGGCTTATGGAGGTTATTAAGCTAAATTTATTCCAGATGTTTCATGGTGTTTACTAAAGTTCCTTTCTAGCTTTTTGCAAATATATGGCAATAATAAAATAAATGCTAGAAGTGTGGGAAAGAGAAATATACCCTCTACACCTTCCATTGCATCCTATGCATGTTTGATGAATGTATGGAGCAGAACCTCTATTAGGATTGTTGTAAGAGCATTCAAGCAGCCAAGCCTCGGTTCTGGCAGAGGATGTAGAAGGCATTCATAAAGGGTTTGGGAGGACATTTGCTTTTACTTCGTTTCTTTCCGAGACTTTCTCAGGTCAAACATTTTAAGCAATCTAGCCTTTGGAGAGGTAAGAAAGTGTCAGAAAGATGGAACTGAAAGCTGCCTCTGGAGAATGCTTTCGGAAAAACAACATTGGAACTGAAGGAAGTTTTTCATCACATTGTATCTGGGAAAACATGCTATTAGAATTCACTCTAGGAGGAGCAGGAAAAGTTCATTATTATCTGGCAATAGATCTTAATTAATTCTCTCATTTATCTAATAAAGCTTTAATGAGCACCAAGCACATTAGTATGCCAAAGTCTCAGGAAACTGGAAGACTCCAGCCCAGAGTACAATTAGTGGTACAGCAGATCAAGGTCAACAGATATAGAGGTAACATGTGGAAAAGAGATGTTGGTCCATCAGGAAAAGCATCCCACAGAGGCAATAACATCTGGATTTTTGGAAATAAATAAATTTGTCAAGAAGTATGTGTAAGATCACAGGTGTTTTGGGCACCAAATGTAAGCTCCCAGCGATTGGTCAAACTGGAGTCAGACAAAAGTAGCCGAACCAAACTTTTTTATTAGAGTTTGTACTCCCAGGCGAAATTCCCAGCCCTCCGGGGTGAAAGGGTGGAAAACCAGAGAAAATCGCACGTGACTCTAGCTGCCCAGGGTTTTTATAGAGCCATAATAGGCTATAGGTCCTTCCCAGGAATAGGTGGAGCAGGTGGAAGTAAGGGTCAGCAGGTCTTATTCATTTGCATCTAATTGGTTGCTCCTGCAAGCTTGCGGTAGATTGCCAGGTGTCCTTCCCTCTTCCCACAGCCGCTCAAATCCAACCTGACGGTATGTTTGTCAAGAGGTCATCTTATTCAGAGAGAAAAAATATATGTACGAAAACATATGGAAATACCAGAGAATAGAAGACAGAGACCAGATTGTGATATTCCTGATATATAATTTACCCTATAGGGAGTGATTCTTTGAGATGACTGTCTTAATTACTCAAAATCTGAGATGTACAAACAAAATACTTACAAAAAAAATCTGTCCTGTTGGCATTCCCCTGCCCCGCCTCAATCTCCTCTACTGACATTTTACAAGTCCCTCTATTTTGATACAATAATGAAAGATAATTGCTAGAGCTATTGGTCTGTCAGGACTTAGGGTAACTGGTTTAGGGACTGAAGGTGAAATGGGGCAAACTGAGATGTTTTTCAATGGAGGAAATTTCGTGGTCAAAGTAGCAAAGTCAGAATGAACTAAGATTGTGAAATATGTAATGAGAGGAGCTAGGTACTTATACTTAATTTGCTTAAGTAAATGAGCTAATGCATGTCAAGTGCTTAGAACAGCGTGTGGCACACACCACTCAATGAATGCTAGCTATTAGTAGTTTTATTTATTTTTTAAAGTAATTAAGCATACGAAAGAATAAGAAAGATTATAAATATGGCATGGGACTTCATCTCATCATGAAGATATCCCAATTAATAGATTTAGTAAACACTTACCAATCCCATCCTCTGTGCTGGGCAGGGTTCTAAGATACAGGCACATAGTGGGAACCAAAGAAGACAAAAAGCCCTGCTTTGAGAGTTATAGTCTGGCGGGAGTTTGGCATATTCTTAGGAATCTGGAACCAGGGTCATGTAATTGACTCCAAATTTCTGGGTATTGAAATGGTTCTTTTATACCCTCTTCCAAGATTGCAGGAGAGTTTTCTGGTCCTACATGATGCCCAAGAGACAGCACCAGCCTGGTAACTGTTCCCTGAGTATAAGGCTCAACTATTCTATCAATTGCTTCTGCATCTTCTGGTGCAGTCCCCAACCTCAGTATCCACCCTGACTTCTCCCCGTGGGAGTGGTGGTCTCCTTAGGCATGTGGTTTCCTTCCTTTAAGGATGTTGCTCCTATGGCATGGGAGGAGGGCATGACTAACAGTGTTCTCCATTTTGAATTGAATGCTAATCAATTATAAGCTCAATTATGACTTGGAAGCTTTTAAAGCCCTTTTACTAAGCAACTTAAAACAAAGGCCTCCTTGTTTTTGTTCTTTAAAATCACATACTAAATATGGGGGTAGATCATGTCAATATCTTATTTGAAAATATATTTATTACTGCTTAAACCATGCTTAACTAAAAACCTTGAAATCTGTAAAAATTTTTCACACACAGATCTGCACTAGTTGCTAAATTGCTTATACTTAGCAATGATCCTTCTGATTGTGGTCTGCATGATGTCAGAACTTGCTATAGCAATGCTTAGTCTTCTGAGTCATCCAGCTGGCTCCATCCATCCACCTAAAAGATCTCTTTTGGGGACCTTTTTATCTTTCACCCACAGGAATGAGGGGACAAGTATGTTTTTGAGTGTGAAGTATTTCTTAAACCTGGAGATGTGCTCAGGTTTTCAGTTTTGAGGTACAGTGTTTAAAATGGTGAGGATCCATCAAAACAACTCTTATACACACACACACACATTCACATTCACTCTTCTGCTAATAATGGAGCAAAGCTTCTAGTAAAAGAAAAGAAAATTCAGGACAATTGTTTCCTGGGAATTCAGAAGAAAAAGTGTTAATTTACTTTGGTAGAGGATCCACTAAGTGTAAATGAACCTAAATTATGCTCATTTTAGGGGGTTCAGATAAATAGACTGCTACATCAAGAGAATTATATATAATTACTGTTCATCACTTTCATAGAAATTTTAATAAAATGTCTCATGATATTGTTGAGGAATATCCCTAGAGCAATGTCTATTGGATACTATTAAAGACATTCTATAGACAGAGAAAGGCAAAATAACTTTAATTGTTGGTGTTCATGATACATCTGGGATATTATGTTAATACTTGATGTCATGTTTTAGTATAAACATCTCCAAACTGTGTCATCTGGAGGAATTAAAGTGATACAATGAAAAGAATGGAGACCATCTAATGAGAGGGAGCACTGGGGGACTCAGGGATGGTTAGTCTGTGGATGAGAGCACCCATGAGAGATATGCAGCTGTTCTCAGACACACAGAGCAATGGTAGGTACAGGAGAAGTTAGATGCGTTCTGCATTGGCCCACAAGACAAATCTGGAATCAATAAGTGAAAATTAAAAGAAGGCATTTATCTCAATGCACAGACTTTTCATTCATCAAAACTGTGATGGGAGAAATCTTAAGATGAAAAAAGGCTTTATCATTGGAAAATTTTAACTAAAATTATGCCCTGTGTTCAAAGCGATTGAGGACAGCGTTTCTTACTATGCAGAAATTTTAGCCTTGTATTGGTTGCACCAATGTATGGACATTTCAAAAATTGCTTGATGAACATTTCCATTTTAATATTTTCATATGTAGTTCGCTAGGATAATTTCCTTCTCTTTTATTGAAACACAAATCCACAACAAATGTGAATGAGGGAGAAACCAGTACTCTTTTCGATTCTTTCACTGAAAGCAAAGTGAATAATTTTTCTTTAAGCTTGGCAGAACAAAGCAAGTTTACATTGAAATTATGCAAACACAAGTCATTTCCAAATTAAAAAACCCAGTCAGTTTTTCTTTAACCAACACGTGCAAATGGCTTAATTTTAGTGGATGTTTGCAAAGGGGTTTGAACTCTGCTTAGAAAAATTCCCTTTCTTCTTTCTTTCCACTTTCTTCTTTTTTTTTTTTTTATTAACCTATTCTGCCCATTTCCTATTCTTAGAGAATTAAACAGTATCAAAACTTAAACCCTAATTTCTTCCACAGGCATGTTTTCTGGGAGTGTTTTATAGCTCACATCTTTTTTCTGGTCACAGGTATCTTTGAGTCCATTTAGAGATAGGCAGGGGCAAGATAATACAGGGCCTTCGAGGCCATGTAAGAAACTAATATTTTCCTTCAGAGAGCTAGAATGTGATTAGGAAATGTTCAAGCTATGACAACATGATCTATTTATGTTGTAAACATTATTATTCTTGTTGCTTACTGCTGTGTCGTGAACTGATGGCCCAGGGCCCAAATGGAGGCAAGTACCAAGGATTTTTGGACATACTGTATTTTAAAATATATTTCTCACAAAACATATAACTCATATGGAAGCATCTTTTGCCACAGAAAAACTGGAAGTCAGCCTCTGTAAACTTATCTTCATGACCTCTTTCACTTGATAATTACTAACACTAGGGAAAACTTAAAAGGGCACAATATTGTGGAAGTGAGCATTTCTCCCATTGGTCTGAGGACAGCTGTTAGTCATCAGTTTGGCTCTTCTTTGCCTGCTTTTCTTAGGAAAAAGAGACAATGAATGCTAACACTAAAGGAGTTACAAAAGGGCATAAAGTGAAGAAGGCACGTACATTGGTTTGTAGATTTATTCACGTAAATCATTTTAATCTATATTTTTCCTACTGTCTACACACAAAGAACCATTTGCATTAGCCATGTATTAGGCAAAAAAAAAAAAAAAAAAGTTTGACCTAGGAGACCTACATTTTCTGGAAACTTAGGCACATTAGCACATAAATGGAAAAGCATTAATGAAACAGGCTACTCCCTCACTGCCAGTAATCTGCTCTGATATTTTGTATAAATACTTGACAGCAACTCAAGGTAGCTATCTTTCATTTTAGATTTTGGTAAATATTTTGGATTTTTAATTCTCTAATATAATAAGTATTTGGTGTACAACTTTTGGTCTAAATTCCCAATGTATGTGAGCATTAAGTTTCTCACCAGATAAACTGCACACCTCAATTCTTCAAGGGCCTATTTTGTCAAATATCCTAACCTTCTGTTCAGGATGAGTAGTTGGAGGGACTGCAGAAAAGATGGATGAACCTACTACAGAGGCATGGTTCCTTGGTCCCATCACTACCACATCTATGCAGAAACGTGAATATCTAGCAAAGCTTGCATGTATGGAAAATTTGGAAGTTCTTTTTTGTGTCTCCAGGAAAGTGAATATATTTGTCTTATATTCCCATACTTTGGGAAATAATACAAACTTTTTGTAATTAGAAATTTTTGAAATAAAATAGGAAATTTTTTGACTACCATTAAGATCAGTTATACATAATAGAATTGTTTGTTTATTAAATTAAATGAGAAAAAATGCTTTTTTTTTTTTGTAGTGTAGGCTGATATATTTCACTTGTCACCATTCTTGGAATGTAAGGGACATTTAGAAGCAGTTATTGTTGCTCTCCTTTTCAGGTTTGTTAAGATCGATGCCCAAGGCTTGATGGCACAAATCTGTGCTCCTCTGTCTTGTAAGTGGGTGCATCTGGTTTACTTAAGCTCAGTGCACATGTTATTGTGTTGATTTGATTCTCTGCAGAAGTGATTTCCTCGTGATGAGGATGGGAAAGTTAGCACAACAAAGGAGGAAAGTAAAAGCAGTTGTTGACTTGCTGACCTTAGCACTATTACACTGGAGCAAGCCTTTCTGAAGAAGCATGAAGTTACTGAGGGAATCATAGAATTGGAGTCCAAATACCTGGATGAAAACTACCACCATGACCCCCACTAGATTTATGAACATGGGGAAGGTTTTGCTTTCTCTGAGTCACACATTCCTCATTCATAATAATGAGGAAAAGGATACCCGTCTTGAAGATTTCTGATGGGATCTTGCCTCTAAGGGAGCCTGGCACATGACTGCAGCTCCAAGTAGACCAGCGGAATCTGGGAACTCCTTGTTTCTTCACTCCAGCTTATCAGGCTTCCGCCATATTTTATGCTCTTTGAAAGTTTCAACTTCACTATTTAAACAATAGTACCTCAAAGTATTTCCAAAGCATGGTAAGGTTTAAAAAGATGAATATTGAATGGGCTGTAGATTCACTGTAGATTTCTTTCTATCTTTTTTCCTGGAAATCTCTCATAAATATTTGGATGGTCCAAGCTTTCCACGCCACATTTTGGTGGTGGCCTATCCATTACAAAAAGGTGCTTCATCATTTTTAATTATCAATTTTTAAGACAATTGACTTGTGCTACTTTTGTCACTCTTATTTGATGCTTCTGATCCAGATAATATTTGTTGCTGTCAGATATTTTATAACAGTGGTTTTATATAGTTTTTAAAAAATGTATTATTCAGATGTATTTTTGAGAAGCTTAAAGATGCTTGACTGGTTTTTAGAATAAATTAAATGTATACTTAAAATATAAAAATCATGAAATTGAAAACATATTTCAAATTTTAATTTTACCTGATAATTTCCAGAGTTTATAATATGCTCTGCTAAAGTGATGTACTGATTCTACTACCTCTCTCTCCTGATTGGGAACCTGTTTTAATGACTACCCTTTTCTTAATTTTTAAAATATTAATCCATTTCTTAAACACCAGATGAGCATCTTTGTATATTTTTCCTCCTTGGAAGAATACATAAAAGTTACTTTTATAACACCTATATTCTATATTATTTTGTCCATGCAACTAAACGAAAAAGTTTCACCAAGATATGGGTCCATGAATGCTGAGTGTCAGCATGAGTAACATTTCCTTGCATTTCAGTAAAGATATTTCATAAATCATCTGCTTAATATTCCAACATGTGAGAAACAATTTCCTAGTAATCAACAAAAATTTTAAAATTCATTAGTACTTCAAAATATAAGGTAATTTTCCCCATATAATATTTTTCCTCCCACAATTTCTGTTTCCCTGAAGCAACTCTTGATATTGTTTTCTGATATTGGTCCTAAAAATTATAAATTGCATATATTCTACAAATCATTTATCATCTACATGTTATTTTCTATATATCTAAAAAATAAAACTTCCAAACCTCTCACATTCTTCTTCTCACCATCATTACTTCTTACTCACCACCATCACTTCTTCCACAACCATCATTTTACTAAAACTTTTACAGAGTGAAGGCCTATAATATTCTATGACCATTCTTTTGCTGAATGTGGTGATTAATCAACTTGATTGGGTCATAGAGTACCCTGATATTTGGTCAAACATTATTCTGGGTATGTCTATGCGGGTGTTTTTTGGATGAGATTTAACATTTGAGTCAGCATGGTGAGTATGTGGGGACCCCTACCCAATTAGTTGAAGGCCTGAACTGAACAAAAAGGCTGACCATCCCATGAGTAAGAGTGGACTCTGCCTGTCTGTCTCCTTTGAAGCTGCACACTGGTCTTAAATTGAAAGATTGACTTTTTTTTAGATTTTGATGTTGCTGGGTTTTGGACTTCAGTTCACACCAGAACCTCTCTTAGTCATCAGAACAGTGAGAAACAAATTTCTGTTGTTTATAAGCCACTCTGTCCACACTATTTTGTTACAGCAGCATAAATTAAATGGAATAAGGCAGTAGTTATGAACATGAAAAATTCATATATACATGAATTATATAAGTTCATATATATATATATACATATATATATATATATATATATATATATGGATTTCTCTCTCTCTCTCTTTAGCGGAACCTATAAGAGAAAGAGAAAGAGAAAGAGAAAGAGAGAGAGAGAGAGAGAGAGAGAATGAGACTGAGATTGTGTGCCTGGTTTTCAGTTCTTTTGTATATATACCCAGAAGTGGAATTGCTGGATCATATGGTAATTCTATTTTTAATTTTTTTGAGTGATTCACCTTGGCTTACCTTTCTTTTTTCATAATAGCTGTGCTATTTTAAGTTTACACTAACAGTGCAAAAAGGGTCTTAATTTCCACACATCATCACCAACAGTTGCTTTCTTTTTTCTATTTCCTTTCTTCCTTCCCTTCCTCCCTCCGTCCTTTCCCTCCTTCCTTCCTTCTTTCCTTCCTTCCTTCCTTCCTTCCTTCCTTCCTTCCTTCCTTCCTTCCTTCCTTCCTTCTTCCTACTTTTCTTCCTTTTCTCCCTCTTTTCTTCCTAATAATAGCCATCCTAATGGGGCATGAGGTGTCTTTATACCTTTTATGGAAGTTATTTTTTATGAATATTATTTTGTTGTCTACTAGAGACAATGATGATACACTATACAATTATAAGAAATTCACTTATTTTTCATTTTTTAATGCAGGTGTAAAAATTAGTATATATATCTTATATCTATCTATCTATCTATCTATCTATCTATCGATTTATCTATCTCCTATGTATCTTCTATGTATAAGTAGTTGTTTTCCCATGTCACTTGTTCTATCTTTGTTTTTATTCAATTAGCTAGTGTTTTCTAATTTGCTGATTTTTTTAAAGCAGGATTTTGATTTAATTCAGTAAACAGTTTTCTCCACCTCATTAATCTCTGCTTTTGTCTCTATTATAAACTTCTTAATTGTTCTTATTTCGGCTTAACTTTCTTTGAACTTTTTGAACAGGGGCCATATTTCTTTACTTTTCATCTCTCTGTTGATACATGTAGATGAAGGGTTGGTGAACTATTTTTGTAAAAGACCTATAAATAGTATGCACTTCAGGTTTTGTGGGACATATAATCTGTTACAGCTTCTCAACTCTGCATCTGTAGGGCAAAAACAGTGGCAGAACATATAGATTTGGATAAGCTTGAAACAGCTTATCCAATGCAGGTAACTGGAAACAGGCAGTGGATGGATTTGACTACTACAGTGGATATAGTTTCCTCATCCTGATATAGATACTTGAAGCTATGAATTATTTTTGGATTTTTGCTTTAAATACATTCCATAGATACAAATATGTAGTGTTTTTTTGTTATTGGTTTTTCAGAAATTTTCGTGATTTGTTTGTATATTCTTTTCTGCCCATGTTATTTAAAAATGGCTTATTCATCTCTTTATGAAAGTCATTCTTATTTAAACTTCTAGTTGTTTTACATTGCTATTAAAGTGTGTTGTAGTTGTTTCTAGTTGGTAGGAGTTACTTGGTAGGAGTTAATTATAATTGTTTATAATTATTTTGGGGGAGCTGCTCCATGTGTACTTGAGAAAAGAGAGTGCATTCTCCATATTGCTTTGTAGTACGGTGTTTGCATATCCACATAAAATGTATACTGTTGATGATGCTATTTCTACTTTCTCTAACCCATTTTTTTTTCCATTATAGCTATCTTGCATTGAGAGTACAGTATTAGAATTTCATAGTTTGGATATTTCTGTTCCATTTTTATATCTCTTGAGGTTTGTTTTAGATAAGTGGTCACAGAATTATTTGGTGCATAAATACTCAGATTTTTATATGTTTAGTGCAAATTGTGGTTTTCAGCATTTTAACGGGTCTTTTTTGTAATTTAATTCCTTCTGGCCTAAATTTTACTTTGATACTAAAGACACAGTTCCTGCTTTCTTAGTGTCTCCATTGTCTGGTATATCTTTGTCAATGCTTTTATTTTTAGCACTTTTGAATTACTATGTTTCACATATGTGTCTCTCCAAGACACATATGTAACAGAGACATGATTTGGTTTTATGAACCAATTTGAAAATGATTTTTCCTTTAGTAGGTGAATTGAGCCAATTCATACTTACTAATATGATTACATTAGCATCTGTCATATTTTGCTATGAATTACTGTGTCAATTATGTTACATTTACTGTGTATCTTTCTATGTTTATTGAGGTTTTTATTTAAAAAATTATTTTTGTGTTTAGGAAAATTGTATTTTATCAATTAACTATTGATATTTTCTTCTTATAGTGTTTTTAATCCTGTTATTTTTACTATGTATTTTGTGAAATTTAATGATATTCTTTGACTCTCACCTATTACCTTTATTATTATTATTATGAATTACTAGTAGTAGTAGTAGTAGTAGTGGTTGTACTGGGGATTGAATGCAGTTGTGCTCTATCACTGAGTTATATCCCCCCTCTTTTATTTTTTACTTTGAGACAGAGTCTCACTAAGTTGCTGATGTTGGCCTCAAATTAGCAATCCTCCTACCTCAGCCTCCTGAGTTGCTGGACTTACAGGGCATGCCCATCTAATACTTTAAAGTGATCAATTATATTATTCCAATTTCTTCTTTCTCTTTCTTAGTTCATTTATTAGTGAGTTCATTTATTCATTTCTTTCTACTTTTTCAGAGTATGTAATGCTTACACAATTATTCTTTCACCCTTGCATCTACCGTTAATTATTCTTAGTTCTACAATTAAATACATTAAATGCTTATCTTCATCCTCTGTTTTTTTGTCTAAGGTTCCCCCGTGGTCTTTTTGTTTGACAAAGTTCATCTTATAATAGAATCTCCCTTGTTCTTCAATAGGCAGAGTTAATATTGTCGAAATGGTCATACGACCAAAAGTGCTATACATATTCAATGCAATTCCAATTAAAATCCCAATGATGTACCTCATAGAAATAGAGAAAGCAAGCATGAAATTCATTTGGAAGAATAGTAGACCTAGAATAGCCAAAGCAATCCTTAGGAGGAAGAGTGAAGCAGGAGGTATCACAATGCCAGATCTTAAACTATAGTACAGGCAGTAGTAATAAAAACAGCATGGTATTGGCACCAAAATAGTCAGGTAGACCAATGGTATAGAATAGAAGACTCAGAAACAAACCCACATAAATACAGTTATCTCATACTGGACAAAGGTGTCAAAAACATTCACTGGAGAAAAGATAGCCTGGGAAAACTGGAAATCCAAATATAGCATAATGAAATTTAAAATTCTGAATTTGAAAATTTGAATTATATATACACTTTATTCCTTTATTTGTGTAGATGGATTTAGAACATTCAATGCTTTTGTCTGTAACTTGCCATATTTTGTCATAAATTTATGAGAACTTCAAGTTAACCCTTTATCAAGACAAAAACTGACCATAGATTCTGAGCATATGAACCTTTGAGGGACAAACTCCATTGAAACCATAGCACTCACCCTCTTTCTATTTGTACTCCAAGTAACAATGTGATCATCAGAAACCTACACTTACCATTTCATATATAAATGAACTAAAACATGTAATTCTAAATTATAAAACTGTATCTCTGCTACTTATTACTTAAACTACTTTGCATTGCTATCACAAAATGCCCAAGTCTGGGTACTTTATAATGAAAACATTTATTTTGGATCATGTTTTTTTTAGAGACTAAAATGTCCAAGCTCAGATAGTCCCATCCATCAAAGACCTCATTTTAGATGGCATCATATAACAGGAGTGCATGTGAAAGAGGCAAGCAGTGTGTACAGAAGAGGCCAAATATGTAGGCCTCTCTCATGGTAACTAATCCAGTCTTGAGTGACCTAATCTATTACCAAAAGCTGACATTCATCCCTTTTGAGTGCAGGGTTCCATGACCTAATTATTGGGACCTACTGCTGGAAGTTTCTACCACCTCTTGGTATTGTTACACTGGGGACCAAATATTCAGCACATGAACCTTTGGGGGACACTGTATCTAAGACATAGCACTTAACCTCTTTCAATCCAGTTCATTTCTATTTGTTTCTAAAGATCTAATTTATATCATTTTGTCGTTTTCTCAAATAATATATAACAGAAGGTAGAGGGAAATAACATCTTTTCTCACTTCTGTCCAGGTTACCTTACAGCAAATACAGATTTGCCTTTAAGAAGCTTTTTATTTGTAATGAAGAGAAACATACCAATAAATTCCTCTAAAAAATATCATATGATCATGATAAACGTATGTGTAAGGTACTGAAATACAGAAGGGGAAATCACAGTGTCTGGGTATGGGGGTAAAGTATGGGGGTTGAGAAGATTTTGCAAAAGAAACAACAGCTAAAAAATTTCTGAAGATAAATAGGAGTTGACCTGATTGAAAACAGTCTAGGGGAGGAAGTGGGAGGAAGAGTTTCCAGGTTGGAAGAAAGAGTCAGGCGAAAAGCATGGTGTCATGGGTGCACCAGTTTGCTTGAGTTCCTAATTCTTTAATTTTTGTTTTTCACAGACAACAAATATTTATTGGGTAATGAATATGCCCCATGGACAGTTTATTATATAACATGAGGCTCCAACCACGAACAAAAGAGGGTCAGTTTAATCCCTAGAGGAGCTTAAATTCTAGAGAAGAGGCAGGGCAGGTGTATTCTACAACTGGCAATAAATCAACTGAACACCACAGCCAAATAGTACAACACATGAAAAACTCCTCGCAGGAAATGAAGTAGAAAAGGGGATGTCGAGTTCTGATCAGGTAACCCGGGATAAAGATTTGGTGGCTTTAAATGAGAAGATCATGGATGGGATTGTTGAGAAAGTAGTGTTTTGATAAAAATCTGAAAAAGGATTTTATGCAGAAAACAGAGAAGAGTATTTCAGAAAGGAAAACCAAAAGCCCCAAGTCCAAAAGCCCCACAATTGGTGTCCCCCTTATTTATTTGAAGAAGGGTGAGGAGACCCGTTAGTTTCTGATCTATTGCTCATGATTTAATTATAACTAGCTCCTCTCAGTTATTGAACTTGCCTTGCTGGTTTACACTGTGTATTGTACCAAAGAGGAATGCCATCTTGCACTCTTGTTTTCCTGGATATTGACCATCCTTCCATTAAGGATCCACCAAATGCCATCTTTGCTTCCTTTTCTTTCCCCAGGCATATTGGGGAATGTATTTTTATATTTCTCATTTGTAACTCTTACACATGTAATTAGCTCAGAGTGGGACATTTTGAATTTGATATGAGCATGAACCAACTAAGTAGAGGTATTTACTACAGAAATAGATTCATGAGTCTGCAGTGCAGAGTACATCAGGGCTGGATTTAGAGGAAGCATCTGGTAGGAGAAAGTTGGAGGTTGAAGTGTTTATAATATCACAGGGGAAAAAAAGATAAAGTCATGAGAGTCAAAAACCAGACATACAGGTTTTCATAAAATTAACATTGAGAGGTAGATTGAAAAAGAGAATTCAAGAAAGCAGCTTTGGAGTTCCTAGAGAAGTAGCGAGAGAAAATCAAGTGAGAATTGAAAAGTGCCATGAGGGCCATGGTGGGAATTGCTTAGTTCTTGGGGGTCTCTTGCTGTAATTGAAGGAAATGCATGAAGAATATAATATTTTTATAATAAGAGGGAGTCTACAGAGAAACGGATATTGAAAATATGAGATACATAGGTCATAACTGCTCAAAATGAGTCAGGAAGAGAAGTTTGGTGAGGAAATAATCTCCTTGGTTTTAATTACAACTAGTCAGGCTTCTACTGGAAGACCCGTGAAAATTCAGAGAAAGCTTACCAAGTTACATAAACTTTGTAAACTAACATCAAACAATAATTTGTCAATCTCTGTTTTCTTTCCATCTTTTATACCTCCTAGTTTTTTGTATTTCTACGAGCATATATGATTTATTACATTGTGTTGAGTTACTCTGAAACAGACTCCATGATGAGGATTTGTGTACAAAAAATTTGCTGAGGAAAATATCTATTATAGGCACATTTTCCTTTTTGCATATAATCCAGCATCTGACTTTTATGTATGAATCACATTTTTCTTTTTGCTTTTTCGGAAGTGGATGGGGCTGAGCAGGTACATCTAGTAATTTTAAATTATATTCTGAACACTGCAATGATACATTCTAGATTCTGTATTTTTAAAAAAATAATACTAATAGGTCATTTGTTTCAGAAGACAACTAACTTTAAAGTACTCAAATTCCAAATTTAGTCTTCCCTGGGAAGGTAGCTGAAATCATTGCTAAATTCTTGTACTAATTTCTTCTGGTTACTCCCACATATTGCCATCACAATGAAACAACAAAAACATATTCTCTTACTTGAAACAATAAAAGAGCTTAAAACAATAAAATTTATTCTCTCACAGTGCTGGAGACCCTAACATCCAAATCATTATCAAAGGGCATAATGAGCCAAATTGTGCTCTCTGGAGAAGATCTGAAGGAGGGTCTGTTCATTGCTGCTCTGGCTTCTGGTGGCTGTTGGGGTCTGGCATATGGTTGCACCACTGCAATCTTCAAGGCCAGCATGCTCAGATCTCTCTCTGCTGTGTCTTCACATCACCATCTGCTCTGTGTACTAAAATCTCCTTCTGCCTCCTTCTTATGAGGATTCATGTGATTGCATTTAGGACAATCCCAGCTGGATAATCCAGGATAATCTTCCCATCTCAAGAGCCTTAACTTACTCACACCTGCATAGACTTTACCATATAGGGTAAGGTTCACAGGTTCCAGAGATGGGGAGGTGGGGAGGCCTTATTCAGCCTACTACAGTTCTTTCAGTCTTAACTGAGCTGGTTGGAGTGTGCCCTGTGTTTTAATAGTTTGAGAATCAGTTTAAGGTTCAGATAGAGTTTATATTCTGAAATGAGGACCCTTGCTGGATCTCTCCGCTTTGGGATCTTCTATCATCATTTAAAATTCTGTCTTCTTTTTACTTCAGACCAGAAAGATTGTACAGTTGCTGATGTTGTGGATCTAGCCATCCTGTCTGGAGCTGCCAGGGACCTATCTTCAAGAACCAAACCAGTACAAAATGGGAAGATCACCCCCACCATGTCCTTTTCCACATATAGATGCTTCTGCCGTTTCTGCCTACATTTTTACTATTCTTCAATACCAAGTCATTTTTTTTTCTTTTCCAAAGATTATTACTTTTATTTATAGGGAATTATCTGTAGGAGATGGCCCAACAGTAGCTATTCCCTATTACCAGAACAGACTCTTCACATTCTTTTAAAGAGTGGCATATTTACAAAAACTACAGATTTTGGATATAAATAAAGCCCCAATAACTCACAAAAGCTTACAATCCTTTTAGAGCATTTTTTTGTTTGACAAAAACAAAATTCTAAAACAAAATGAAAGACTAACTATGAAGCAATGTAATATTAAATGATTTTTTAGTCAATAAAGAAAAAATCATCAGAAAATATTTAAACCAAATGATAATAAGACAAATTAAAACTCATCAGACATGTTAAAGCACTAGTTAAAGAAAAATATTACCTTTAAAGGTAAATATTATTCTAAATTGATGGGCTGGGTACAGGTGGTGCAGTGGCTCATGCCTATGATCCCAACAATTTGAGAGACTTAGGCAGGAGGATTGCAAGTTCAAGGCCAGCCAGGGCAAAAACTTGCCTCAAAAATAATTAAATAAATAAATGAATAAATAAATAAATAGGGCTGGGGATGTAGGTCAGTGGTAAGAGTGTCCCAGGTTCCAATTTCCAATACTTGAAAAAATATATATATATACATATATGTATTCCAAATCAATACTAAGTAAAGCAAGAGAAAGGAAATAACAGAGATAAGAGCAGAGATCAATACATTAGAAAACAAATATACAAGAGAAAATAACAAACCAAATTGATATTTGAAATGATTAATAAAATTTCTAAACCCCAGGGTAAACAAGGGAAAAGCCCACCAAAGTTATCGATCAGGAATGAGAATTGGGTCATAAATATAAATCTAATTTAAATAAATTTGAAAGACTATCGCAAACAACTTTAGGACACATGTTATGGTTTAGATGTTGTATCCCCCAAAAGCTCTCATGTGAGACAATGCAAGAAGGTTTGGAGGAGAAATGTTTGGGTTATAGCCTTCAACTAATCATAGAATTAATAATCCTGATGGGATTAACTGAGTGGTAACTGGAAGCAGGTGGGGTGTGGCTGGAGGAAGTGATTCATTGGGGGCGTGGCTATGGGATATATATTTTGTGTCTGGAGAGTAGAGTGTCTCTCCCTGCTTTCTGATCACTATGTGAGCCTCTTCCCTCCACTACACTCTTCCGCCATGATGTTCAGCCTCAACTTGAACTGGCCTTCTATGGACTAAGACTTCTGAAACTGTGAGCCTTCAAAAAAACTTTTCCTCCTATATGGTTGTTCTGGTCGGGTCTTTTGGTCACAGCAGCGAGAAACAGCTGACTAAAACACCATGATATTTGAAAACATGTGTAAAATGGACAAATTCTTTCCTCTTTTTCTCTATCCTCACTCCTCTGAGCCCTCTGGGAATAGCGTGTGTTATTTAAATAGATGAGTTTTTTAATCAAAACATGGATACCATGTTCTTAGCCAACAGTTTTGACTGGTATGTAACTCTATCTCTCATTTGAAGGCATGGGAAACTGAGGTTTACCATTCATTCCCTAGTCCCTCTGCTAATCAACTAGTCTGGAATAGAAAAAAGGTGCTATGGTTTGAATGTGTTCCCCACAGCTCATGCATTGGAAACAGTCTCCAGTAGTGAGAGGTGAGACATTTAAGAGGTACTGAGGCTAAGAGGCAGTCCTCAAGAATGTATCGGTGCCTTAGTGTGGGAGCAGGTTGCATGTAAGGATGCTTTAGCCCCCTTCTCCACACATGCTTCCTGTCCTTTACCTTCCACCACGGCATGAGGTAGCAGAAAGCCCTCAGCAAATGCCAGTCCCTCCATCTTGGACTTCCCATTCTCCAGAACTGTGAGGAAATAAATTTCTATTATTATAAGTTACCCAGCCTCAGGTATGGTGTTAGAGCAACACAAAATTATGTAGTCAAAAAGGTCTAATGTCCAATTCTATGTACACTCCAGATGGTGAAAGTATCCATTATTTCAAAGAACTACTCAGAAAATAGAATTTTCAGTGTCTATAATTGTCATTGGTAATGGAGGGACAGAACATACTAATTATGGTTGACAGTGGGAATTTCTGACCTCTGACTCTTTGTGAATAACAGACTAAAGCTACAATTCAACAACTGACTTGATCATTGGCCCCTCCCCAGGAGACCTATAAGCTGAAAGAATTTAAAGGACATATTAGCTGTTAACTAAGAGTGAAGTGTCCTTTTGTTACATTATGCATTAATTCCCACTATACATATGGGGCAGTATTAAAAAGAAATTAGTAGACTGTTGTGAAACAATGGGATCTGTGTAAAGCTATCCTTGCAATATTAGCATGTGGCTTTTTCTGTAAGTCTGCCCTTTTGGCAGGGAATGCCAAAACAAAAGGAATTCTAATCTTATGCTTAATCCCCAGAAAAATTGCAGCAGCTCAGCTGGTGGTATGTAGCAAGTTGCTGCAACTGGCTATTTTTTCCAGTGTTTAATATTTGAAAACTATGTTCCCAGTCTCCTTTTCCTATTACAGTACTGATTGTGTGTGTGTGTGTGTGTGTGTGCATGTGTACACACGCGTGCACATACACACACGCTGCCCTGTGCATCCCTTTGCCTATGTTCCCAATTGGCTCTGAAAAAGCTAGGTCAGTGAACTGATGTGATCTTTGAGATGCTGCAGGCTGGTTTAGGATGACTCTTAAAACCAGTAGGCAGAGCCTCTGCTGCCTTTCTGCTGTGTTAAGTGCAGCTTGAAATTTTGATTGGAAAAGCCCCTTCTTCCTTACTCTCCCCCTTCTTTGTCACATCAGGCTATGTTAGGAACTGTTCTCCTGGGAAGCTTCGAGGTGAGGAAATGGTGGGTGGAGCTGAGGAGAAAGAAAGGGAATCCATGCTGTGGAAAAGCTGCACTGTTGCTGTAGTTTCCTTTCCCCTCACGGAGGCTTAATCAGTGGTTGGAGGAAATTGGAAGGTTTGAAGAATGAGGGCCAGTGCCGGGTGCAAGAAGGAGGAGATGACAGGAAAATTCAGTAATGGGGCCAAGGGAAGTTTAGCAATGTAATGCCTAATAAATGACACTGGAGCTACCCGTGATTAGGATGTCAGTCAACCAGGGAACAAGGCAAAACTGCCCCACAGTTTTTTTTTTTGGAAGATATTCAGATATATTCTATACCAGACTGCCAGAGTAGGGGAATCACTAATGTTTCTACAATTCCCTTCTTCCACACAGTGGGGAAAAATAAGTGATAGAGCCCACCTGCCTGTTGGCCCCCATTTCCCATCAGTTTTCTTTGTACCTCAACAGTACTCCCAATTACTCAGATCCCAGTCTCATGAGGTAGACCCCAAACTCAGCTACCACTGTGCTCTGTTTAAGTTCTAGTTCATGTGGCACATTTTTAAATATTTTATAGCTATTGGATGATGGATACACCAATTGAATCAATCCTGAAAACTTCAAAAGATCAGTGGTTCAGGGAGAAAAAAAGGACAAGAACTATGCTAGAAGTTATATCAGAAAATGTCATTGTTCATATCGTGGAAAAAATAATGAGTGAATATGAAGACCTGGGTACTAGACAGAGCTTCACCCAGTTACATGACCTTGGGAAAATTACATTTGATTTCTTCCTTCACTGAATCATAGGTGAAACCTGATGATTAGAACTCGATGATTTCTAAGATTTTTCTTTCCCATTTTATTAATCACATATTCATCAATAAGTATATGTTGTTGATAGATCTAGGTTGTCTCCTATATACTAAGCATTATATACATGCCCATCATTTTGTATTCTACTGGGCTAGTAATGATTCTTCTGTGTAAGAACACAAGGAGATTGTCCCTGAAAGGAATTTGGAAAGTGTAGAATATTCTGCAGCAGATACTTTGGTTATTTAGATAAATATTGATAAATGTATTTCAGGAACAGATGTATAGGTTCTGCTCTTTGAGATAATAACCAATATTACCTGGAAACAGTCTGTTTTATCTGAAAATAAATGAGGTGACTGATCCAGATAGAAATAATCTTAATGCTATTTTTAAGTTTTGTGTATGCCTGAATACACACAAATGGTAATTAGATCAGGAAATATATAAAGAAACATGGTCTAGTTGAAAAATAAAAAATATGATCCATGAGACTCGTCTATCTTATTCATCACTGTATTTATACTAATATTTGTTGAAAGAATGAAGGAATGAAAGAATGCATGTAGCAGAGATTTCTTTATTCTTTTCATTTCTAGTTTCAATTCCTGTGCTGCCCTGAGTGTTCAGTGTTTTCTTGAACACTCTGCCTTCTCTTCTATTTAAATGCTGGAGTTCACTGTGACCCACAATGTTATTCTGTGGAATCAAAAGATGTTAGTTTTGAAAATACACATTTCCTACTACAATATTTTACTTTCTTAAATTGCCTTCTGAACCCCTCTATAACAAGTTCAACACGTTACTCGTTTAGTTCTATAGCAAAGAGTGTAGCACAGAATAAATGCTCAGTAACTCATGAATGATTTGTCCAGTTCAATGGAAATAATTAATGTGGGTAGTGGAGGTGAAGACACAAGGCTAATGGGAAGATAATGAAGAAACTTGTCATTATATTTTCAGTCATTCCCATTCAGTGTTAAAAAGTTTCCCACTACACAAATCATATTTATTGTTTACTGTAGATTACCTCTGGAGTCCCTTCAAATACATTCAAATACATTATTTTGATTCCTCCAGTTATTATGAAGAAAACATTTCATGAAGAGTTTGGCCTGATAGTATTAACAACTGTTAGCTCTCAGCTAAGAGTAGATACTTCTTTAACATTTAGCAACAAGAGTTGTTTTCCCTAACAGTTGTTCATGTCCTGGTCTAATAAACTCTTTGAAGATGAGTGATGTCTTATGCTCAGCACTAGTTAAGACCGGTACTCAATATAGGTGGAAGAATTCTGCTGTTTGCCTGAAGGAGGCATTTTCGTTCCTGAGAATACACTAAACTAAGATACTCACTGCACCCAATATTACCTAAGGTCTTTCTATAGCCTTTCTCCATTTAAGAAATCCCTTGGGTTTCTTGGCTTCAGATTCCACCTGGATGAATGGCAGAGGTGACAAATGGACACCAGGAGATTTTATCCTGTCCCCCTTCACCTAAAATGCAGTCTGAGAATCACCTAAGTTTATATATTATCTTTCAAGGGTCAAGCACAAAAGAAATCATGGACTATTATCAATAGGAGGGTAGCAGATTAGTTAATTACCCTTCAACCTGGTGGAGATTAAGACTTCTACCACCAACCAAACTGCCCAAGGCAAGTCCCTTATGGAGATCAGTCTTCATTTATTCAATTTACTCTTTTTGAGAGCCTATAATGTAGTGTTTTCCCAGTTAAAATACCAGACATTTTGGAGGTTTTTTGCACTACAGAATAAACTGTTCAGCCTTTTTGCTACAAGTAAAACTGCCATGTTACAATTAGGCAAGAATGGAAACTTGAAACAAAATCCTCATTTTCTTGTGATTTCTTTTTCATGTAAATATATATATATATATACATATACACATATACGTGTGTGTGTGTGTGTGTGTGTGTGTGTGTGTGTGTCCTTTCTCCTAACTGAAGTTCATGCTTCTGTATCAAGGGACTGCCTCTGATTTCTCTTGTCAAATCTCCCCAGCAGATGGTCCCTTCAGGGAAACTCAGGGAAGTGTTGGGCTTCTGGTCATGCCTGGCCCCTCCCTTCTTGTTGGAGGCCTCTAATGACAAGTCTTCAAACCTGTTTCCCTCCTGTGAGGGGTCCATAATTCAGTAGCAGCAGGTTTTGGTTCTAGGAACTGCAGACACCCTTTGCAGTTGGGTTCCTTAGCTACCCGGGTCCGCAGCAAGCCCTGGTCCTGGGGGTGAGAGTGATCTCTCTCTTGTCCAATCAGAGACATAGGTTTCTCTGCGGTCCCCGCCCTACTTTCCCCGCGTCCCCAATAACCGCTCAAAAAGGCTGGGCTTCTGCTGTCAAGTAGCTAGGGTGGGCTCCGCTGAGGCGAGGAGGGGCGCTGGGAGGGGAGATGCGCTCCCAGGTGTTTGCAGCGGAAGTGGGAAACCTGTAGGGTATGGTCCAGCTGTGCCGCGCCGAGGCAAGCAGGAGCAGGGACCAGGTAGGAGGCAGGACTTTTTCTTTTTTTGCAAATAGAATAAAGAATGCGTATTTCCATACTGTTGCCTCGCTCCCCCGTCCCCCTGCCCCGCCCTTGTTACCCCCAAATCTCCCGTGGTCGCTGCAGCTCTCGTCCTCAAGTACTAAGGGAAGGACTGGGGTAGAGATTGTCGGGCTGCAGGATGCTGGAGCCCGGGGGCGGTGTGCAGGGAAGGGTGGCAGTGCCCTAGGAAAGGGAACCAAGCCCTGGCCCCGTGTCTCCTCAACTTTCCTCTCAGGGGCTGTGACTGCCACCGCCGGTGACTCGCCCAAGGGATGCCATGTCGACCCGGCAGGGGCAGGGGAGGGGCTGGGGGAGCAGACATGTCAGCAGCGGGAGCCGCAGGTCTTAAATCGCTTAGAGCTTCCCTTCCTCCCCATGCCTGTCTGCACCTACCGCTCCTCCCTCTCCTTACCTGCGATCTAGAGTCCAGAACATCTCGCAAAAACCTGGGAATGATTACAGTGAGGGGGAGAAGGGACTGTTTGTTCCTGGCCTCTCTGTTAAGAACTAGTTCCCGTTGGGAGGGGGTTGGGAAAAATCCCTGCAACTCGAAGGGCATTTTCCGATTAATTACGCCTCTATTGAGAAGACACGGGTCCTTTTCCACGATCTGCTGCAGGCTGAGGAGGGCAGAGACAGAAAAGGCTTTGCCTCGTCCCTTCCACCCCAGAGTTTTCTACTGGGAATCACCACCTCACCTAGTTTTTTTTTTTTTTTTTTCCTGAAAGGTGGGTTTGGTCTCAGGGATTCCCAGAGTCAGGTGACTGTGCCCGGATGAGCTGAAGCCGCTGCAAGGCAGCCTCCCTGGGTGACCGCATCTGGGTAGTAGGTGTTGGCCCAGTGCCTGTTCCTGCTGGAGTCAGATTGCTGGTAGCAGTAGGGAGAAGAATTGCAGAGAAATCAGATGCTGCATCACTCTGGGGGACTGCAGACACACTGCTTTAAGAATCCTGAAAAATTGGGATGATGGGAAAGAGGGAAGATGGGAGAGCTGCAATCTTTTCTCATTTTTTTTTTTTCATGCCAAAACCAGTATGGGCATTTGTATGTGTGCTTGTGTGTGCACATCTCCAAGGTAGAGCTATATATAGCTCCTGCACACCCAGCCTGGTTTGCCTGCTGCTGAGCAGGCTGCCTTGGCCTTCTGAAGCAATCTGGAAGCACTGAGTGGGAGGGGCAGAAAGAGAATCAAATTCTCCATTGGGGGAAAAGCCAGAGAAGAGGCACTCAGACTAACTAAATCCTGCATGAAATAATGTTGCTGCAATGCACATAAAGATCAATATTTTCAAATATTATTTTGAATTCTTAAAGTACTATCTTATCATCTATTTTCCTGCAGTTTTCAGCTTCATAGTGTACATACAAATCTTACCAGCCTACAGTGTAACAGACATAAAATAAATACATGCTATATCTGGGATATTTTATTAAACTCATCAGAGGATAATGATATGATTATGCCTGTACCTTGGTTATTTGGGGGTAAACATATCTGGTGGCAACTTATAGCTGGCAGCATATGAGGGCCTGGAAAAGGATCCACCCCTTATTCAGGATGCAAAATTATGGAACTGTAAAACCTCTGGGGGTAATTTTAATATATTTCTTCAAACCCATTTTTCTTGTGGACATATTTGAATTTGTACTGCTATTTCACATCATATCTATTATTCTATCTATTTGTGTTACATGGGCTTTCTTTTATAGATATATTTGCATGCATTTTCCCATTGCCTGGAATTACTCATTTCTGATGATAATCTTTCTATTGTTACCAATGAGAGACATTGAAATTTGGAAGACACAGTGATATGCTTTAAATCTTCCAAAAATTTCAACTGTGATGTTTGAATAACATTCTATGCATTTATAGTTCATTGCAAGTTCCCTTCAAATAAAATACTTTCTGGTTTCCCACAATTTTTAGTCCTGGTATCAAAATTCAGTAAATGTCAATACTGGTAATAATATACACCAAGGTTATCCAGTTCTGGTTTTACATGTATTCTTGCAAAATTCAACTGAGTTTCTAGAATATAATTCTAACATGCCATGCTATTTTGAAGATAAATTATTCAATCTACCAAGCTAACCATCAGAGGCAGAGAGAGCTGACTTTTAATTTTGGCTCTGTAACTGCCTAATTATCTGATTTGGGGCAAGTTAATTATGATCTTAGAGTCTCAGTTTCCTTGTCTTTAAAAGGAGAGTAATAGCACCACTTTTTTCAGGTTGCTGTGAAGGGTCTATAAAATGTATGCATATTTCTACCATGAGGGTGGGTATATGGTGGGTCATTAATAAATAGAGCTACTATTAATTGTAATGATGTGTTAGTATATGTCATCTAGATGCATTTTTTAAAATCTGTGGCTCTAATGCAGATTGATCACTCCTTTCTAATAGATTACTTTCATTTGGAAAACTAGTCACAGTCTTGCTTTGTTGCTTGAACTTATTCATATGTCTGCTTTGCTTTCTAATTAGGCAGGAAGTATTTTGCAGGAAAAGATTATCACCTGTGTTTTTGTACACCCCATCACACTGAACACAGTTCTAAGTAACCTCAAAGATTCATGTTGAGGAAGCATCATCATAAGGATCTACCTGGAGGGCTGTGACAATAATTTGGGAATGATCTATTTGTGGGTAGAAAGATAGCATTGGAAACTACTTTTGGAAACTTCTTCTGGCTCTATTATCCTCTCCATGATGAGTAATAGATGACGTGAGGTGTTTCTATATCCTTCCACAGAATGATTCAATTTCTTAATCAGGGCGATGACTTTGTACTGGCTATTCCATACTTTTCCTCATATCTTGTCTCCTTGTAACTAACTAGGAACCTACTTGAGAGGTAGAAAATTTATATTTCTCTATGAAAACATGCCATATTTTATTTTTTAAAAAAGAAATCAACAACTGGTTCTATTTTCACCCATTTCTTCATATAAATTGCCTATGACTTGTATAATATCACAGAACCTATTCTATACCAAATCTCCAGCAACCTCCTCTTCTTCATGCCCAATGCTTGGTTTAATTTTATTGGTATAGTGTCCACTGTGCTTTCCTTTTCCTCCTTGAAATTTTAATTCTTGATACCATATTGCTTTTATGTCAAATTTTATCTTTTAAAAACTCTCCTTTCTTCTTTATTTCCTCTTCCCGATCTAGCTGCCAAATGAATACCCAAATTGATAACAATTTATTTTATGAGAAACAAAATTTTTCTCCTGAAGTTTCATTCCTAATATTTCCCCCATTAGCCACCCCAAAACACTATCCTCATGGGTAAGAGCACAGGTTCTGGAAAGAACCTACATGTATTAATATTTTATAACATTATGCAGATAAATGAACATCAGCAAGTTAGTTGGGGATTGTTTCTTTTTCTGTTTGTTTTTGCAGGGGATTGAATTCAGGGGCACTTGACCACCGAGCCACATCCCCAACCCTATTTTGTATTTTATATAGAGACAAGGTCTCACTGAGTTGCTTAGCACCTTGCTTTTGCTGAGACTGGCTTTGAACTTGCCATCCTCCTGCCTCAGCCTCCTGAGCTGCTGGGATTACAGGCATTCACCATGGCACCTGGCATTACTTTAAAAGGGTTTTTAATGTGTTGAGATATTGCATGTAAAATATTCAAGATAGGGCTTGGCCCATACCAATTATTCATAAATAGTAGCTATTGTAAGTAGTGTTTATGGTAATGATAATATACATAGTGAAAACTCCTTTTTGCTTTTTTCTCAATAGTAGGCATTGCCCATAAACCAGCTTTTGGCAATAGATACTACAGCTTTCCCTGCTTTCAGATTTGTGGTTAGTTATTTTTCAAAACTTCCTTACATCTACCTCCTACTATCTGCCGCCTACTATCTACCACCTATTCAGTAACTGATTTATTCATTTTTATTCTCAACTCTAATTTGTATCCTTTGTTTTCTGTTAGTACTAGTTTCATCTGTGATCATATGCCCAAATTAGTGTATAAGGTATTACATCAAGTGTCCCAGGGTATCAGTCTTTCTGCTTTAAGATGCCACATACCATTATGGGTATGATGTATTTTGAGTTTTCATTATTGCTTCTACTTTGCTTTGAACAGTCACAGTACTTTAATTCAATTCTTAAAGAGGACTGACTTTGGAGAAAGAGACACTTGGGTTCATCTTCTAACAACAGGACTTAGTTGTGTGTCCTTGCAAATGTAGCAGAAGGAAGATGGGGTCCTATTTCACTGTGGTTGTGTGAATGTTCTATTATGTAAAATTGCTTTCAAAAGCATATAAATACATACTTATGTCATTAAACATATTTTAATATTCAATCAAAAATAACATTTTATTAGAAGGAAATACCTCTAAAAAGAAGAAAAATAAAAATTAGAAATAAAGTACCATACAGAGAGATCCATCTCAATCTTTCAGTCTTATTGCAATAAGTATACATAGTAATTTTCAATTTATAGATTTGAATTTATAGTGAATATTCATTTTTGCATTTACTTTTCTTTTACTTTACCTACCCTAAACATGAATTCATTTCATTTACTATTCTTACTAACCATGTGTTTTTTACAGTTTCCAAATATTCATGTTTTATATATAGTGCCTTTAGAGTGTTTAAAGTTTTTCAGTCATGGCATTAAAAATAAATGTACATCAATTTTTGCATTTCTGATGATTTCTTTATGATAATTTCTTAGAAGTTACCAGGGAAATGTATAAATATTTGCAGCCTCCTAATACTGACAACCTGCTTCCTCAAAAGCTTATGTACAGACTTATTTTCTACGGGAAAGTATACCGATTTGGGAGGACAGTACTTTTCATTACACTTTGTATTATGGTTAAAAGAAGCATGACCATTTTGATCATAGAAATTGTGTACCTAGTTTTTCTTTTGAATTATGTTTGATTTTTGGATTCAAGAAATGTTATCATATTTATGCTCTTTGTATTTCTTGAGAATTCCATTAGACTTCTTATTGAAGTGTTCGCATTTTTTCATAAAATGAGAAATCTGTGATATGCTGGGAAAATTTTGCTTACCTTGCTTTCTTACCTTTTTAAAGATGTTTTCTGACAGAAATTTATAATTTTACTATAGATTATAAATTTATTTGTAGCACTATCTTTTATAGCTTCAAGGCTCAAAACCTCTGCCACCTAACAAAGAATTGAATACCAAAACACACATATGAGGTGCCATTGCTGAACTTCTCTCCTCTTTTAAATACGGATTTGGCTTATGTGTATTCCTCCCCTTCCACCCTGTGAAAAGGCTCCTGGGGACACATAAAATACCCTCTCCGTCTATTAAGGTCCCATTATTCTTTATGAGGCTCTCCCATGAAGTCAATAGTACCTTAATTCTTTCTGAGCTACTACTGTCCATTTCCAAAGTGCCACAGGGCAAAATGTACTATGGAAGATATTAATGACCAGGTTACTCAGCCAGAGCAGGGCACATTGTTTGCACAATTATCTGAATGACTCAGGCACTAAATCTGCTTCTGCCAGGATTATCCAGATGGTCCTTAATTCACTGGATAATTGCTCACCCCTCTACTTGATCTTGATGATGTAGACCTGAGTGTGTCATTGCTTTTCTTGTGCTGTTTCATTATTACTCTCTTAAATGCTTAGGGTTGGTCACATTCGTTTCTTTTATGAGAGGTTGCTGGGCGCTTAAGCACACAGGTGTTAAGAGGTATGCAGAGCTTTCCATTAAACCCAGCTCAGCTAATTACTAGAAATGTGATTTGGGGCAAATTACTTAGTCTTTTGAAGACGTTATTTTCTCTGTTAAAGAAACCCACACGTTTAGAGTTAAGTCCCCATTTCAGTTGTCCTCTCTTGGGGTCTTCTTCCCTCACATTATGATATGGATATCATAACCGTAGTTGTCTTTCTAAAACCAGTCTCATGTGCCTCCTCAGCTGAAAAATCTATCAGTGTTCTTTTTTTTTCTATAATAAGATAATGAGTCCTTTTTATTGCACCCAAAGTCCTTATCAAATAAACAGTCCTTGGTAACTTCTCTAAATTTGTTTTCTCATTACTCAAATCTCTTCCATCTCCAGTATCCCACAGTGCCAGTCACACTGAACTGTTCTCATTTTCCATGGTGCACATTTTTCCTTTCTTCCTACCCCCTCACATTCTGTTTTCTGGAGGAAATAACTTGCCTCCTTGTATTCCTTGTAACTGACCTAACTTAACACCTCCAGTCAGATGACACAGTTTCCAGATACCCCCCTGGATTTTCAGTATTGAGTTGTGGGCCCCTGTTCAGTGCTTCCCAAGCAACCTGTGACACTACCATTGCCCTTACCAGACTGTACTGTAACTGATTACTTGTCTGTCACCTCCACTGGAAGCCCTTGAGAATAGAGACCATGCCTAATTCTTAGTGTCCATGGAAGGACCTCACATCTAATTGATATTTAATAACTACTTTCTGAAGAAATGAAAAAATTTAAGAGGACCTTTAAAGATTTCAACAGATGAAGTAGTCATATCTTTACCTCAAGAACAACTGATAAAAGCTACAAGTCATGTCTATCTTCACAATATTTCAACAATTAAGGTCCTGATTTTGTTGATGTATGCAAGATGGATAAAAGAGAATTTTTTAAAAAAGGAATTTTTATAAGGAAAAACTATGCCCAGGACATCTAATAATTCTAAAGTGCTAAATGAGTAGGCCAATTAAAAAGTAATTTGGCATTTATAAGGAAGGAGAAATTTGTAGATACATACAAGATGTAGATAAATATAGCTATGTTGGAAATAAATATTGGGCAAATTAATTCCCCTTTTCTCTATTTAATGAAAGTTCTTCTGTTATCATCTTTGGTAGTTTTTATTACCTTAGTTAACATCTTCTGTGTAACCTTATTTAATCTTTGAAAGAGTTTTGAAAGTTAGATTGAGAAGCATGGTTATCCACATTTAGAAATAAAGAAACTCAGAGAAATAAGTAATTTTCCTAAGTTTATATCTTAGTGACAAAGCTGGGCAGGAGGTAAGGACATCTTACTCATGGTTGAGTATCCCATGAAGTCTGTTCACCCCAAGCACTATGACATGACTTTTGCCACCTTGTCTAGGTTAAGGATATTTGTCTTGATTTTCATAATCTGCTGAAAGTCCTGAGCAATCTTGTAAAAGTTGACTGCATTGATACGAATACACGGTTTTTGCTTTGGTTTTTAATAATTTGAGAAGAAACCAACTGACAGAAGTTTTGGTTCTAAACATTTTAAAATCTTGAATTCATTTCATTGCTAGATCATTTAGACCTTCCCCACACACATGCCCCCATATTACACTTATAGTTGTTTGTTTCAGACTTTCTTTTAATTTTTGATGGCAAGTACTGTGTTCTTTCTCTTATCTTTTTTACTTGAATTATTAAAATAATTTTTCTGGATAGTCTTAATTATAGACCATATTCAAATTCACTCTTCAGTTTGGCATGCCATGGAATTCTATACAGTCTTTGAGAATCAGAGGGGTCAAATATGTCTTTTGTTTTTTGAAAATTGTACAAGTGTTTGAAAAGAAATTTGTGAAAAACAGAAAGATACTTGTCCAGAGAAGTGATCAAGCTTAGCTCAAAAACTTAAAATACTGAGACATAAGATTTATTTTTCTATCTGGTTTATGCAATGGGTTTGTAGGATCTCACTCTGATTATTAATAAGCACTTATAAAATGCCTCGCTTTGTGTAGGGCATTGTTTTAAACGTGCTGCACATGACACTAGAAAACCTCACAAAGCCAATGAAGTGGGTTTTTAAAATTTATTATTTCCATTTTTCAGATCAAGAAAAAGCTATTTGTTATGAAGCTGATGCTTAGAGAGGCTAGAATGCACATTCAGGTTGTCTGACTCCAGTGCCCAAGGTTTTCATCATTCTTTCATCTAAACCTATCCCTTACTGCAGAGATTGCTGGTTTTAGTGTTCTGTGAGTTGCAGTTTAAAACTTTGCTATTCTAAGTGACCAAAATCTATCCTTACACTTTCAAATATATTTATTGTTAACACAAGGAATTAAATCATTCTAAATTTGCAAATGTTTTATTTATGGATAGCTCATAAATAAAAAGTTCCTCCCTTACAGGATTTATATGGTGAGGTTTCCCAAATATGAATTAGATCATTACAATGTACCATTAAACATTTATTATTAGAATTTTGACCTAAGCATCAGAAGTTTTTATGCCTTTCTGCCCTAATTTTGCTTCCTACCACCACAAACCCATAAACATAATTCTATCCTGAAGCTTTTAATCTGGTAGTATTTAATTGTCATGGTAACTAAAGTACAGATTTTGTGTCTATAACTGGCAAGATGCCTGCTAAGATACTAGAAAAAAATATTGGTAATATTTCAGTCTGAGACTCAAGCTGTTTAATACAACAGAATTTTCTATCAGAAAAAACTTTCCATTATATATTATTTTTATACATTAAGTATAACATTTAGTTGAAAATCCTTTAAAATGCATAATAGATTGATTACGCTTGGTCTACATATATTATTTTGGAGATTATCACAACCCTAGTTATTTGAAACTAGAGTTTCAAAAATTAGCCCAGTTTTTCTTAAAAAGTTATCTTGAGATTTTTGGTTTATGGGCAAGTTGAGTGGCGGTGAAAGGCATCTACTTGCAATAAGGCACAGCATTACTGTATATCTTTTTAAAAACATTAATAATTAAAGAATAACAGATGTAAAAGTGCATGGAAATTATTTGAGTAGTTATTAGAGTATTTATAACTATGAAATCAACATAATTAATAATAAAGAACCTATCTTCCTGCATTCAAGCACCCCTCTGCCACCCACTCCCAATCACTACCACCTTGTTCTTCCCCAAAGGTAATGACTTTCTTGACTTATAAGAAAATGGAATCTCTTTGTCTAGAGTTGAAACATAAGGACACTATCATGAAGCATGCACTTTTTTGCATCAGATTTCTGTTGATCAGCCCTATTATTGTGAGAAGTTAACAGTTTGTATTTATGTAGCAAGAGTTCATTTTTATTGCTCTACAAAACTCCATTGTATGAACTTCCCAAAATGTACGTTTATTCTATAGTTGAACATTTGGGTTGTTCCCAGTTTTGTGTTATTACTGATAGTTGTCCTATGAAAATTCATTATTGACGTGTCTTTTTGTAGTATACGTATATGTGTTTTTGTTGGGATAGAACCATGATTAAAATTGCTGAGTCACAGTCTAAGCTTAATTAAAATTTTAGTAGAAATTCCTTCTTTTTCCAAAGTGGTTATGCTAATTTCCAGTCCAAACTGTAGTGTGTGAGATTTACAGCTGCTCTTTTGCTTTGCTAACACTGGGTATCAATAATCTTTTAAATTTAAACTATTCTATTGGATGGGAGTATGTATAGGTATGTGTCTGATTTTGGCAATATTTTCATTTACTTCATTAATAAGAAGTTGAACACTTTTCTGTATGTGTTTTGCTCACTTCGATATCCTGCTTCAAAGTTCTCATTCAAAACTACTGTCTATTTCATTGGGTTTGTCTTTTACTTATTGAATGATAAAACAGCCCTTATATTTTCTAATTTGAGCCCTTGGAGAATTTTTCCAATTTTCTTTTCTCACTCTATTTTTCTTACCACTCTCTCAATGTTCTATTTTATCAACAGATAATGCAATTAATGTCTTGTTTAATCTTTATTTATTACAAAGTCATAGAAATGTTTTTCTATATTGTTTTCTAGATACTATATTTTTTTCCATTTCACTTGGAGTCAATTTTTGTGTGTGGCTTTAGTCTGAGTTTCTTATTTTTATGAAGATAAAATTGATCCAGAACCATTTATTGAAAAGATTCTCATTTCCTTTCTTTGGTAATTCTAATTTTGTCATAAATCAAATGTCCATATATGGGTGATCTGCTTTTGAACTTTCTGTTCTATTTTACCAGCTGATTTATCTGTCATTTTGCCTATAGACACATTCTTCATTATTATATATTTAAAAAGGACTTGATAATTGCTAGAGAAGATTCTCTAGTTTCACTAGTCTTTGTTTTTACTAATTACTGATCTCTGCCTTTCAAAATAAATATCAAAGTGAGCTAATTAATTTCTACAAAATTTCTCTTGGAATTTTGATAGGATGGCATTGAATCTATAAATCAATTTAAACATAACTGATGTTTCAAATTGGAGTCTTTCAATATATGATCATGACTAACATGTCAGTTTATTTGACTTTTTACAGTTTCTCTAGATGATGCTTAAAGATTTTGGTGTAAGAATGTTGTACATCTTTTGTTAAACTTGTTAGGTATTTTCTTTTTTGTATTATTGTAAGTATTGTAATTTCTAAATTTCAATTTCTACCTTTGTTTTTACTGAATTCAAATATAATTCATTTTTATATGACAACCCCATATAGACTTGCAAAACTCACCATCAATACTAATGATTTCTCTGTTGATTCTTTTTAATTTTCTAGTTACCCAATCATTATTTGAGAATACTGAACTTATTTCTTCTTTTATATTCCTTATAGCTTCTTAAAACAATGCCTTCATGTACTAGCTAGGATCTCTAGTACAATGCTGAGCAAACTAGTGATATCTTGATATCCTTTTCTCATTCCTTATCTTAGAAGAACATTTTTTAGCATTTCACAATTAAGCAATGATTTTTTCATAAATAACCTTTATCAGGTTAAGGAATTTTTTTTTAATTTCTATTTAAGATGTTTTAAATTGTTAACATTTTAAAATTTATTTAGATGATGGTAAGATTTTTCTCCATATTAGGTTAGTGCAGTGAATTATATTGTGTCAAATGTTCAATTTGAAATATGAGAATAAACTTTATTTTTCACGATATATTTGTTACCCATTATCTATGTTTGGATTAGGTATGATGATATTTTATTTAGGATTTTTTTAGGCATTTATTTTTAATTTGTAAGATTTTCATTTTTATTGAGCATTATTTTTCAAAATAATTTTATATTATCTTTTTAATAGCTGTAAGTTTTTAATGATGATTCTCTTTCTGCTCATCTAAATCCTCCATAAAGATGTTTGTGACATTTTGTATGTATTTATAAAATAATATTGTGCATAAAATTTAGTAATATTGCATTATTGTTACTACTGTCAAAACTATAGCATAAGTATGTGTAATGTTCTGCCACTATTTTCTATCATGAACAACTTTATAATATTTTCACACATTTTAGCTCTAGTACAATGTCTTTAGCATTTGTACAGCATCTTTTTTTATGAAATATAATTGTTTTTCTGTTTCATCTTTAGGTTGCTTTCAATGTTTTTTTTTTTAGAGTGCTATGAGAACTTTATTAAATATGTACTTTTATACATTTCTGGGGGCATTTCTATAGGATATATTTCTACAGTGAAACTGCTCGCAGGAGAAATTTTTTTTCTTTTTTTTACAGATTCTTGATATTTTCAAGTTGCCCTTAAAATTACTAAATGCCCTCTAATAATTTATCATCCTTAGCAACATGGATATTTGCTTTTGTATATCCTCCGTAGTATGGAGTATTATCAGTTTTTAAAACATATTTAGGAGATTTTGTATTTCCAAATTGAACTGCTACTGAATAAATAATAAAGCATAATTGTGCACTGATATAAACTATAAAATTTGGTATTTCCAAATTTTTATATAAGATGGTTTGTCAAAAAAATTTCAGTTATTATTGAGATTGTGAAACATTTAAATTAAAATAGATCCTAAGTTTATATAAAATTCAACTGGCAAAATCTTCCTTGCTTTGTTATTTTTTGTGTCATTGACTCTGAACAGAAAGATTTAAATTTATATTCTGGCACTTAGCATATATGTGATCTTAGGAAAGGTACTGAAATCCTATAATTGATTTGCTTCATTCTCTAAACTGGGGAAAATAAATATGGAAACAAACTTGCTATATTGTCTCTCCTCTGATTGTTCTTGAGGTTTGGTTGAGGTGATCAGGCAGGTTCCTCTTTGTCACTTGCCCACTTGCCTGTTACCCTCCCCAAGTTGCTTGTGTTTTTTTTTTTTTTTTCTTGTTGTGTGTTTGCTTGTTTAATTTTGTTTTAGTTTTAGATAGACACAGTACTTCTGTTTGTTTATTTATTTATTTTATGTGGTGCTGAGGATCGAACCCAGTGCTTCACACATGCTAGGCAAGTGTTCAACCACTGAGCTACAACCCCAGCCCCTTGCTTGTGTTTTAATGAAAAGAATTTCCAAACACAAAAAGGACCTGTCTCCCATGAATAATCTACAAAGTAGTGCCTTCTGCTAGCTAGAAACGGAAAGAAATATGTAAATATGTCTTTGTTTCATTTATATTCTAAGAGGAGAGCAAAAGTGGGAGCCAGAGAGAATAACAGAAACACAGCTCTACTATGGGGTAGGCATTGTAGATCTAGAGATCTGGTGAGAAATAAGTCCAATTTTTTGCTGCCTTCGGAAGCCTTCTGAAGCCTGGAAGGGCAACTAAAAGGTGAACTGAGACTGAATGAGAACTTCGATGCAAGCCAAGTTAGCATGTTAGGGAAATGTTCTATGCCAAGGACAAAGGCATGAAAGCAAAGAATAGGCACGACAGGCTCAAGTTTGAGAAAGAAATTTAACACATGCTGGAGTATAAATTATACAGTAGGAAGACATGTGGCTAAGGAAGGGAGAATGGCAGATCAAGAAAATTAAAGTGTTAAGGACTGTTTCTTATCCTAGGACCAAACCAATGGTTTCAAGGCACTGATTTAGTCAGTTTTCACAAAATGTATTTTTGAGGATTCTTAAAGTATGGAAAATGTGCTAGGTAAGAAGAGACTGGAATTTCAAAGATGTTAAGGAAATAAAGTCTAGCTTTGAAAAAACCTATCTGGATCATTCTTGGTAAGAAACCCTGCTACAAAATTGGCAGATCCATACTTTCCAAATCATCTCTTTTAATAATCTCTAATGATTTCATGATTGACTTAATTTTGCTATTAGGTATGTTATGAAACTCAAGTAATTTTTAAAGATAATTAAATGAATGTACTGAGTGATGTATTTTCTTTTTTTAAATTTTTAATTTTTTTTTTTTTTTAAGTTGCAGGTGGACACAATACCTTTACCTTATTTTCACATGGTGCTGAGGATGGAATCCAGGGCCTCACACATGCTAGGGGTTCGCTCTACCACTGAGTCACAACCCCAGTTCAATATATTTTCATCTTAATCTTTTCACAGTGTTTTTGAGAGTTTGATTTCTGCTAATAGATACATAACTTTTTAAAAGCCATGGGCAAGTTCATGTGTGTCCTGCGCTTTGCATTTCACCCTCAGCCAGGACTGAGGACAGTGCTGTGTTTATTTTTATAAACACATATGGCCTCATGTTTGCATACAATCATATCTGTTATAGGAGCATAAAAAATAATTTGCAATATGACATTACTCCAAGAAGATGTCCAGTAGTACTAGGATTTTTGAGATATTCAAATTGAAGGTTTTATAAAATGTTTCCTGAAACTTCCTATGAACTGCGAATTTTTCCTGTTTTATTTATTTTTATAGTTGTAAAAGTATAAAGAAAAAAATATTTCTGTAACTACTGACCTAAGTGGTTCCATTGGTCATACTGAAATATGCTCAGAGAACTACTCCTCAGTTTATGAAAATCTTATACTTGCCACAAAATTCCTCTATTTTCTAATACTCTGCTGAAATTACATATTGAGAAGTCACAAAGAATAACTGACATGTAGCAACTGTAAGGTCCTGTTTGTTTCTTCTTTCCTTTCTCGTTCCTTTTAAAGACTTCATTGTTCTGGGAAGTGTCATGTGGAGGTATATTGACAACACTGGTCCTCTTTCTAATTTCTGAAAACAATTGCATTTTTCAAAGCTAGTGATTGCCTATTATTAGATTCATTAGAGAATTAAAATTTGTCAGTCTTTTCCTAAGAAGATTTTATTGCATCCAGAGAATATTTTCCTTCACAACTGCTCGCATTCTTCTTTGGCTTGATACTGCTATATGAATATTTATTTCTTCATTTCTGCTTTACAATTGCCAAGGATCTTCTGCTGAGCTTACATGTACTTACCTATTTCATTTATTATAAACTTGCTTGGGCTTGAGGCGGGGCAAGTGCTGTGACTGATGGATAATAATGAAGGAGTTTTTCATCTGTGTCAGATAATAGCTTTCTTCAATATTTCTTTAATAATGGACTGTAG
The DNA here is from genome assembly GCA_020662805.1 of Glaucomys volans. Taxonomy (NCBI): domain Eukaryota; kingdom Metazoa; phylum Chordata; class Mammalia; order Rodentia; family Sciuridae; genus Glaucomys; species Glaucomys volans. The sequence continues at coordinate 3,736,435 of JAJEJO010050702.1, read as the reverse complement.
GCAGAATTCTGGGTAAAAGTGACATCTTTTTAAGTGTCTTTACTACTTTGACAAGATAGAAAGTTTTGTCTATGTCTGCACTGTGTATCTATCTGTTAGCATCATTTTTTAAGATTATTGTTTGCCACCTCTTTCAGGAAGCTTCTCCTGGCTGACTTCTTAGAGTAGTTTGGCACCTTATATGTCCCCAGTGTACCAATTACAAACTTTTGCTGAAGTCCCTTTACTACCTCATTGTCCAAATTTATACTGGTCTGCCTTTCTTCACAAGATTCTAAGAATGGAGATAATATCTTTTCATTTTATCTTTATTTTTTCATTTTCATTTTATCTTTAATTCCTAGAATGCTGTCTTACACTCAGAAATGCTCAACACACAACACGTCTCAATAAACAAAATATTTTTTAAATGTTCTTTTGAAATAATAGCACATAATCTGAAAATTTCAGACATGTCATTAATTTATTAGCAGATGCCACTGCCTCCATGTACAATCATCATAATACAATTGTAAAATCATTATAATAAAATTGCTTTATTGTTGATACGTTAAAGTGCAGTCGTTCTCAGTCCTTGCACTTTATAAGAATTACGTGATACTGTTAAAAATGATGAATCCTGACCTCTATTCCCACAGATTCTGGGGCAGGTGTTTTGGAGTACAGCTCTGAAGTCTGCACTTTTTTAAGCTTACCTCTGGTGTTCCTCGGGGACAATGACTTTGGTTTATTTAGATGGAGTTAATGCTTCTCCTTCAGCAAAACACACATGTAACATACTCATACACACAGCTTTCTTAGACTAAGACCAAAGGATTGCTTCTAAATGCCTCAAGGACCATCAGGATGCCAGAACTGCCACTTCTTTTGTCACCCTCTTCACTACATTTCTCCTCTTCTTCTTTCATCCTATTATCTTTTAGGTTTTCTGGCAAAAAGATATGTTCTACAAACATCACTAGCTGATCAGGGCATCCCTTTTCATTTGGGTTAAATACTAACTTATTTCAGCACATACATGATCTAATATACTGTGCTTGGCCAGACCTTTTTTTTGATGACCGATCATGAGTGAATGGTCTGTCTCTCAAAAAGGTGTTTTATTCTAAGAGGAAGAGGGAATAATATTTTGGAATCCCCCATTTTCTCTGTAACAGAAGGGGTGGTTTCTGTATTGCTAACGATTTTAATATAAGATTTTTTTAGCCTACCAAGTTCTCAACATGGCTGGGAAATAAAAAATAATTTATTTACAAATTAAGAGACCACTTGCTTTAATTCTTACATAAGTATTAACAAAATTTGATGCATTTTAAAGTAAATTAACTCTCAGAGTAGCCTACTACTCCTGGGTAATTTTCTCAAATACAAATTGTATTATGTGTTGGAATATTTAGTGTAATTTGAAATTACATTTTTCTTTCGTTCATTTAATTTTATATTACAGAAAAATCATAGTATATTACCCATGGCTATGCTTTTATTTTTAAAATTACAATTGTACCACCAAGATTTTCTATTAAAACTGTCCATTTACTTTTTGTTTCTGTCAATATACTGAAAATTTTCCTCTGCATAGTCTGATATAAGGTGGTGGATGTGAATGCAGTGGTTGCTAGTCAACTAAAATATTTCTTGAATTTTACCACAAATATTTATCTTTCCCTTCTATTTATAAAAAGGAAAGTGAAACACACACAAGCAACACAGAAACCAGGTGGAGAGACCCATAGTTTGTCAGTCAGAGTCTGACAAAGGCCATTGCTCAGAAGAAAGTGAGGCAGGCAGGGCTTAACCTCAGGGCATTTTACAGAGCAGTTTTAGGTGGCTTGTGTAAGGTCGTATGAGTTGCTTGCACAGAAGCTTGTGGTTGGATTGTGGTGGGCCATTTCCATGAGCTGTCTGTGTAAAGCTTTGTGCTGGGCTCTTAGAAGAAGAAAGAGATATTTTGCTAACAGGTGGTGAGGGGGACAGGGAACTATCTGCTAACTTTTGTTTTCTTTTTAAGTACCTCACTAGGGCAGGAAAGTGGAACTTATTTTAAGCTTTGGATCTAATACATACTGTGGAACAAAGCAATTTCTTTTGGGTTCTTGCTAACATATATGAAAGAAGACAATCTTGCTAGTCCCAACATTTCTTTTATTAACCTTCTAAGTTTCTTAATGTAAAACACATAATTACTTCTATGGTTGAGTTTTAAACCTAGCATATCTCCACAACCTTTCTGGAGCATATTACGGAAGATGACACTACTCCTTGTGTTACCAACAATATCACTGGAAGGTGGAATGCCTTACTTAATTAAATTTAGCTTTACCCCATGTATCTTTATCTCTGCAGTTATCCTTTAAACCTGTCAAAGAGCAGGAACCCTGCTCCTTCCCCATTTTACCCTTCCTACTGCTGTCCTGAATTTCAATTTTCCACAGCATGAAGGGAAATTTGCTCCTCTCCTTAACCTGTTTCCTCTCTGGAAGTTCCAACCTTTCTCTCTCAACTCTGTAATTCTGCCCTTAAGCTTTTCAGTTATTTTTTCTTATTAACTTTTCTAGCTGCTTTTTATTTTACTTTTTTCTCTTTCCTTGCCTAAAATTACCAGTCAACAGTTTCTAAATATCTTCCATCCTTCCAATTTATCAGAGTGGAAGAGAAAATCCCATTTCTAATTCTTCTTTCTCCTCCAAGATTCTAAGTTACAGCCTCTCACCTTTGGAGGGACTTTCTTTATTGCCTCTTCCTTGGATCTTCAACCTTAACTTCTCTGCCAGCTTCCTAGTGTCATTTAACAGTGCCTAATTCCATTTCATCTTAAAAACAATGTAGAAAAAAATTAAACAAAAACCCTCCTCAAACTCTTGCCTGCCACAAGTCATTTTTCTGTTCTCTTTTGCAGCCAAAGTTCTTTAAACATCCATTTATGCATATTTCTCCATTCTTTTTCTTGAATTCACTCTTTTTAACCTCTAAAATCTGTTTTCTGTTCCTGGAATGTCATTAAAACTGTACTGTACTGGGTCACTAAAATTTATCTTAGTTCATGATATGTGAGCATCCTTCAGATGTTATTGGATTTTTGAGAAAATAGTAATGCTGTTGAATTTTCCTTCTTGGAAAGATCATTGGATAGTTTGGATTTGTTGTTCAGCACATACTCATAGTCATCTTTCCTGCTATGATAGAGCGCACTGCCACACCAGCAAATGTGATGGTAGATTATATGACTTGCTAGGACTTGTGCCCAGGGTCCTAGTAGTAATTGTGAACTAAGCTGAGGTTTTGAATGTGCGACTTCAATTTGGCATGGCCCTTTGCATCTCTCATCTGCTCTGAGAAACACATATGCTAGGAATCAGGGAGAACATGGTGACAGATGAGCAGAGATGAATTCAATGAAAAGCTTTAGAGTCGAGTCCAACCACCCCCACAGCCTGAAGAGTAGCTGGACCAAATTGTGGATCCATAGGCAAGAAAAAGAATGCTTATTGTAATTTTGGCAATTGTTTTGCATCATTTATCAGGCAATAGCTGATGTATGTAAAATAATTTTCTGCAATTTCATGAAAGTATCTTGATTTTCCTTTCAAATCTCAGGATCCATTATAGTATCTGTAGGCTTTTCTTCCTCTACCTATCTTTTAAGTATTATGCCTTAAGCTTTGACCTCAATTTACATATAATTTCTGTGAGCATTTATTCCTAGCAGTTGTTTGATTACTAGGTGCTAATCCAACTTCTAAATATTAGCTTCAAACTTGACCTTTCTCGTGTACATCATAAACATCTCAAAAATGCATTGAACATTTTCACTTGGTAGCCTCACAAGCACAGCAAACTGAACCTGAACACAGAACCTCAACTTATAATTTATCTTACACTCAACCTCAACCACAAGGGTATAAAAAACTAAAATAGTTCTGTACCACCAACATCATTACAAAAATCAGTGTAGGGTGTACAATTTATTACATTTTTGCTCTCTGCCTTTAAATACTTAACTTGGTTTAATTGTCACAATAGCTGCATTGGTTTTGTAAATATGGATGATTTTCCCTACTTTGCAGATGAGGGACTTGAAGCCCAATGAGCTAAGTAACTTGCCCAAGATTAATATCTAATAAAGAGTTAAACAAGGTCAAATGCAAATCTATCTGACTCTAATGGCCACATGTTGCAGACCTACTTACTGCATTTTATGAGTTACTGTTTAAAAATCTCAATTTAAGGCCCATACTAGCTATGTGTCCTTTCAAGGATATTGTGCTTCATGTGTATTATCCACCCAACAATACTATCACTGCTCCCTAAAGAGAAACTTCCTTCTTATCGTCCAAACCACTCACATTAGTGCTTCTGTCTTTACTAATGCTATTTATTATTTGAAAATGGTGCTGGATTTTTCCAGATCTTTCTCTTCCCTTTTATACTTCATTTAAAGCTTAACTTTTCTATTTAAACAAAAAACTCAAATTATTTCTAATGATACTGGTTAAGTACTTAAACTCCTATAGCATTATTTTCCCCCTAATCATTATCAATTAAGATTCTTTGAAATTACCTGCAAGGTTCTGATCCTAATCCTATTGAAGCTCTTATATTATGTATAAATAGTATCTATCCTACAGAAATTTTCAATTTAGTTGGAATTATGCAAGTAAAATGTTGCAAAAATATAATTATTATATGGTTTAATAGTCTTTACATCTTAACCATTTTAGTTGTCCCTTGAACACAAAGATTATATGGTCAGCTGAATTTTGTGTTCATTTCAAAACCAATTATATCTTATTAAATAATTTGAAATGAACCTTTTATTTTTAGTTCCATATCATAGCTTTCTCTTTTCCTCCTCTCTCAAAAATATCACTGAGCTGAATTATATCATTTAGAGAAATATTTTCTCCTCAAATCATGGATTGATAACATTCATGGAAATAATTGTAGGAATTGATTCATTTAACAAAAATTAAAATCAACTTAAAGTTGGTCAAAATCAAAGGTGTCATCCCAAGGAGCTTAATTATAGTTGTCACCATACTTGTTTATATGATGCTAAATAAAGTATGTTAAAATGAAGTTGGATAGGTTTACTTAGTGTTTTAAATTTCTTTATGCTAATAATCTCTTGGCATTTTTGACATTTTTATAGATTGATTTTTCTATTTATATGAATAGCATAACACATGCAAATTGCTTAGTGCAATTCTCACACACACAAACAGTATTTTACTAATGGATGTGGTAGGGATGTCATGCTGTAGGTATCTTGAGGTCTCATCACGTTAAAGGTGCAATGAGAAATAGGAGAAGAAAATCAGTATTCACGGAGAATATGGAAGAGGTCAATATTTATATAATAAACAAAAAAGTAAATAAAATATTCAACCAAAAACCCTTGTGGCTTTGTTACCATGAGAACTATTGGGAAATAGTCACATGTCTTCTCCACATCTGGTGCTTTGGCTAAGTCTATTATTTAATGGTATAATGACACCTTTTTTGCTGGTACTTTCAAATTATACTGTGCTCTATTCTTACTGCCAAGAGGAACAAGATGAGGGCAAGTGTTCTCCTGGGTAATAACTGGACTCTTGTGATCACTGGGAAGATTTCTCTCTTCTACCATGTACATGGTATGAGATAGAAATGCTTAATGTAGCCTCACGTTATTATTAGAATTTGGGTTACTAACTAGAAAAATTTCACCTGTGACTGCATATGAATCTGACGGTACAATCGAGAGTCCATAAAAGGGATCTAAAATATCAGCTATTTTTGTATTACCCATACAGTAGGTCTTGTCTAATTATAAGGATAATTGAGAATTGACTTATCATCTTGTCTGTATGAAAATTCTCCGTAGATTGACATGTTAATGATTTTCAGAATTTTAAGAAATACATGTTGGCTTTAAACATGAGTGAACCAAGGAGGGTCACACAATTTGGGCAAGTCAATGAAAATAAAATAATGGAACAGAATGGGTGTTTCTGAAATTAATAAATTGGAGAGTATTAACTGTAAAATCTCACGGAAATGTTCACATATTATTGAATCTTAGAACCTCCTCTCATCTCTCCAATCCAGGTATGGTTAAAATGTTGATTATTAATGAAATCGTGTCTTTCTTTAAAAAGCGACATGGTACAGTAGCATATGTAATTGTTAATCCTTTAACATCAAAAAGCTCTCTTCTCTTATATCTTCTCAAAAATAAATTTTGAAATTGGTATTATTTGTTTTAAGAAATGACACTCTAAATCAGCTTTTCCTGATTCTGGACTCTCATTTATTTAATTTTGAACTGTTTACCTTACAAGAGGTTAAGGTTATTGAGAACTCTAATATAAATTTCTTTATGGACAGGTAGTTAGGCATTCATTGTAAAACAACTAAAAATGGAAGATTTTATTTCAGTAAGCTAGAAGCAAGTGCACCATGTTAACATTCTGCAGCTTGAACTACTTTTGGATTATATGCTCTCTAGCTCCCATGGGGTTCTGATTGCCTGAGGACTTGCTGAAAGAGAATGACTTCAATATTCAACTCAATGTTCTGTATGCGATCCACTAAGAAATGGACTGAAAGTATTTTGTTTCTTATAAAAGAAGTAAATATTGATCCTTTCAGACCAGAACTTCCTCATGTCCTCATGCTCGTTTTGTAACTGACTAAAGAAATTCCCTCTGCGTGGAAATTATTTTGTAAGCATTTTTTGTGGAAAGTTAAAAAATACATGCAGGAAGGAATGAGATAAGAATACATAACACCATGGATTAAGCACTGAATTTCATTTGCATTAGCTATCCTCTAAGTCTGTGATTCTTAAGCATGAATGTGCATAAAGTATTATTGGAATAGCTTGTTGAAACGTATTCCTTAGACCCACATTCAGAGATTCTGCTTTAGGAAGTCTGGAGCCGGGCTGGATATTTGCATTTAAATAAGCTTCCTGCTTCCTGGGTGATTCTAATACTTATTTTTTGAGAACCACCCTTTGGGGAGCACTTCCCTGAGTACCTTGGGTTTACCTATAACTCTTAACCTTCAAAGAATGATAACCACACTGAGAATATTAACTAATGGGAGAAAAGAACAAAACAGCTGAGTTCATGTATTGAATGAAGTCACAGTAACAGGATTCCTTGCTTTGATTTAACATTACTAATATATATTTTTTCCTTACTGATAAAACAACACAAGTAATCTTCCAGGACCTGTTCTGATTACTCTGTTAGAGAAAATATTGATATTCATGTTACTTTTAAGAAATGAATGTATTAGAGTTCTTGAGTTTTTATTATAGTCAGTCCTTCAGGGATCTAGTGGAGCAGCCCTGATGCTTTCTCATTAACTGATTTCAAGCCTCTTATAGTCTAGCAGTTAGAGAATATAGGAGTAAACATAATTTGCCATGACAAATAATTAGTCAATGCACCTTTGAGATTAAGGATTAAACTCCGCAGGTATGTTGAGTATTTAGAAAGTCAGGATTGGCAGAGGGGTTTACAACCTTCACTGGATATTGAGATGGCCTGGGTAACAGCAATACTGGTACCTTGGCCCAACCATTCAGCTGTTCCGATTTAATGGGTTTGAGTTTGGGTTTGGGTCTTGACAAAGGTAAAGAAAGGGTAGAGGAGGTTGGTTAAGGACATTCCAGATGTGCAGACAGGAAGACAAGTACTGTTTCTTGAGATCTGCTTTCCATGTGTCAGTTACAGAAGTACCCAAGACATTTTATGAATATCTGTCTGTAAACCTCACATAAACTTATAAGGTACCCTTTTTCCCCCTTAATGTAAGAAAGGGATAGAGTGCCTTTCCCATAGCAGGAGGGTGTTTAGTAAACAGGGGATTGGCCATTAGAGCACAGGTCAGGGTCGCACTATCATCCTTGAGTCTCCATTTCCTTGCAGAGGTACTAACTGCTTCTTTCTCCCTCTCTATTGCTTTCACTCTCACCCTCTCTCCTTTCTCCCTTCTCCTTTGTTTTTGTTTGTTTTTATTAACAAATCTAAACATTTTGGGGTAAGAGATGACCTCTTAGAAATGCTGAAAGGCCAGAGTGTCATTTGAGGAGCAACATATACTTTAGAGTGCTGAGTCTTACATATGATGCCAAAGTTTTGTCTATAGTACCTTGGTGTCTGGCATGCCAGCATGGGCAAATATGAATGCATCCAGAGACTGAAACAGTAGCTGCATTTCCAAGCACATTTGAAACTCATTGACTTAGCCTTCAGTATAAAAGGCCTTGGATGATAAATAGTCTAGACTTAGAATCTAACAATAATTATCTCTGTAATTACAGTGGAAACCAACTACAATGTCTTCACATGGTTATAGGGACAAGATTAGGGTAAACTAAAGAATCTGAGAACTATTTTTAAGGCTGTGCTAGAATTATTTATTTTTTCTAAAGTTAGGGACCACATGTAGTAATTAATCCACCTGAAAACAGAGAAACAACCTGCTCCCATATATAATACGTTAACAATGCTTTAAAGTTTACAAAGATCTTTTAGATGTTTTATAATCTGATTTGATCTTCAAAACATCTTTTCAGAGTAATAGGGAAAAAGAAAATAATGGCTTATATATTTGTAGGTGTATACAAAGCTTTTTGTACATGTTTTTATGTAATCCTCACAGCTGCCAAGAAAAGTTATTTTTGCTCCAGCATTACAGAAAAAGCTCAGAGAGGTGAAGGAACTTGCTCAGGGTAACTGACCCTGTAACTCGTGGAGCCTGAGGTCAGCACCTGGACCTGGTACAAAAGCTTGACTTCAATTTTTCTTTTTACTCTGATTTTAGTAGTAATTCTTATTGACCAGAAACACAATTGAAACTTTGTATAGAAGCAATTATTTATTTTACCTAAATGTATATGTAAACAATAAAGCCAATAAAGGACAGGCATTCGACTAAAATAATCTATTAAACTCAACTAAAATGGATATTGAACTATTTTTCAAAGAACTGAGAGAAATGTCTTAGTAGAGTTGTATTCTTTGCATGTATTCATTTTCCAACTTAAAAAAGCTCTCTTGCTTCAAATTCTGGAGTAAACTCTGACTTAGACTATAGCTTGTCATGCAAATTAATATTTAAAAAGGGTGAATTTCTGGTCATCAAATGGTTTTCAACAGGCATAAATATACAACCATCTTCAAATGCACTTCAATGCATCTTCAAGTGCATTATTTTCCTTAAAGTATAGTTATGTGCACTGATATAAAGTTGAAGCTTTAGAGTTACAAGTACCACTAAAGAACCGCTCCTGTGAGCCTTGTGCAGCTAGTAAGTGGGAGGAGCTCCTTTCATATTTCTTCAGCAAAACATGGGCCTCTTGTAAAGTATTTGTGTCCATAAATTTTTGTAAAATTAAGAATTAAGTTTATGACTGTATTATTATCTAATCAGCTTTAAATTTCTAAGTAAAATGGGATTTCTATATAAATAGGTTATACATTTTGTCTTTCATAAGAAGGATTTTATATGTTTAATTGAATGACTTATATGTGCAACAGATTTAAGTTTTGATATTTCTCAGTATTTTATGTATGTTTTTATGTGGAATTAGGATTATTAAATCTATCCTTTTAAAATCCCACATGATGTCCCTTCTTAAAGCAATATTCATTCTCATATACATTTGAAACCAAGAAACTTGTGGATAATTTTAAAAATACTCCTGAGGAGTTTGAAAAATTTCTAGTACTTTCTCTGATTAAAAAACCCAGGAGGCTGATGGTCAACATTAAGTTTGCTTCAGTGCATTCAGTCATGTCTGTGGAGCCCATTAGTTTATTTCTGTCCCAGTGGACAAAAAAGAGGCTTCTTGGGGCAACTGGCTAAATTGTTCTAAAAGCCTATCGTGTGAAGAGGGTAATTGAATAGAACACTTCCATGGCACTGTAAGGTAATAATTATCTCCTCTTTCCAGATGAAGAAATGGAGGCCAAGTGAGGTTACAAGGTTAGAGTCAGTAAGAGTCAAGGTTGCAATTCCAAGTCACAACTGATGAACTTTCAACTTATCCTTCAAAATTTTCCCAGACTCTACTATTACCTTTATTTGAAAGGGCTGTTTTGTGCATTTCTGGGCCCTGGTTGTTCAAGTGATGTAAGTCTGGGATTTCTTTCCATGAGAGCAAATTTTCCAAAGGTGCCCTTGGGTAGATAGACTCATTGCATTTAATGTTGCCTCAATTGGATGGTGTGGATTGTTAAATCTTTTAATAGTGGCTATTTGAGATCAGCATTATCTAATCACCTGAATATTATTACAGTTCTGAACTTTTTAATATTGCATGATCAAAAAATAATTATATAGTTGTTTATCCCTGGAGGACTGAAGTGTTGCTTATTCAGTTAGAAATAATGTGCTCAAGATGGAAGTTTACAGTAGTTGCTGATTCATCAAATGAACCTGAATATTTATGAATATTCTTTTTTATAATATTTGAGAATTCTAAATAAATCAGTCATGTGAACAGAATGGGAAATAACCACAATCATTTGAAACAGGATATTATCCTTATTATGCTAATTAGGAAAGCTTTGTATATATTGGCTTCATCATTTAGTTACCTTAAACTAAATTTAGTTCAAGAATTTGTCATATAATTTCTAAGCCATTTTATAAGCAATTTCTAAATAGTAGACCTTCTTAACTTGTTCATCTCTCATACAAAAAGTTACTCAATTCAACAGCTGAAAGAAATGAAGCAGTGATTTTTATTGAAAAGAGCATTCAGCTTGGAATGAGAACCAGAACACTGATTATATTCCATGTGAAACTGTGAAACTCATCCTATTGTGTTTTTAGATCAATAAAAAGTATCATTGTTATTTAATATTCTCTTGCACAGTTCAAGATGTGTTTTTTGTATAACTGCAAATCTTAGACAGCAAAGCAAGTGTTTATTAAGTATTTTCCATGAATCAATAACAGCTAAAGTTAGTAGCATGTTATTAAAAGATCTGCCTTTCTTGTCCTAATATTTTCTCATTCAGCAACATAGCTTTCTTAGACTGGTCTACTCAGGAATCTACAACGTATTTTTTCTCTAAAGTATGTCAGAGCCAAAAGGGTAAGTTTAGAAAAGTGTATTTATTAGCAGTAATTGGTATTTTCTTCTCTAGCTTTTTTCATTAACTTTTAAAGACTTAATTCAAAGTATGCTTGTTTCATTACTAAATACTATAAATAGATCTTCATATAAGTATTAACTTATTATAGAAGTCAAAGGGGTGTGTGTGTGTGTGTGTGTGTGTGTGTGCATATGAGAGTAGAGCCAATGGATTAGGTTAACTTACATGCCAATAAGTTTATGTGACTATATATTTTGTGTTTTTGATAACTGAATTTTATTTGAAATGCAAAGACAATATTGTTACTAGACAATCAAAACTTATTATAACCCCCTCTAAAGATTTTTAACTATAGCAAAAAGTGTTGTGTATAATCTAACTTTTTTCTTTTCTGGTAAATAATACTGTTGGATTATTCAAACTGAAATCCAACTATGATTGTATAAAATAGAAAGGAAGGAAAGGATATTTTTCCTTTGGGAAAAGAACTAGCACATGAGTTGATATCTGTTTTCTAAATTCCAAGCATCATGGCTCATCAAGATATCCTCATTTATTAGAATTATGCTTCAAATAATGAGGCTTGTATAAAGGATGTAGTGCACTGTATGTATCTCAGTCCTCCTTCACAGTAGTCACAAGTGCTGTTTTTCATGTCTTCTGTAATAACATCTCCTGCCCCCAAATGTCAATTAAGTAGGCTTCTTACAGGATGATTATAAAAACACTCAGACCCAGCTCCTATGTTTTTATTTTGGATCCTTTTACTAGATTTTAAAATTCCTTGTTACACATGGAATTCTAAAAATATCTCATTTTCATTGCCAAAGAGACGTGAAGGAAAATTTTACTTTGATAAAATTAATATATTAATTTTTATTAATATATTAATATATTAATTTTTTGTAATTTATCATAAAGGATTCTGTCTGTGGAATTGGGGTATATTACATTAATCCAAGTTGTGAACAGGAGAATTCTCCATCAGCTGACAAATACCTCCTGAAGAAACTTCACAGGGTGCAAAAGAACTACAGGTCCCCCTTTCTTTTAATTCTGGAATTCAAACTAAACACGTAGTTTTGTGACACATTCGATGCCAAAACCTGACGTTGGTCTGAACTCACTTTATAGAAAACCTTGTCTGGACTTATTTAAGGATATTCATACTTTATTCCAGCTAGTATGAATAGTTATAATTTTTGAAGAAATATTGATGCCTTTGATTATATGTTGTTGCTCCAGATAGGTGTATGCTCTTCCAAAATTTCTAAAATTTTAAAACATGTCTGAGTCCAAAACACATCTGACCTCATGAGCTTTGGAAAGAGATTGCAGACTCTATTGGATATTGTCCTTGACCTCAGGCAGCTTGTAGTTTATTGGGGTGTGCTATAGGTGTGTGACACTGCCTTCAAATACAAAGTCAAGCAAAGTGACTATTATGTCTCCCTCTCTCTCTCTCTCTCACACACACACACACACAATGTGAAACTGTTTTTTACATGTAATGTTTGTAATGTGAATTTTTTAGTTTAAGAAAAAAGTAGATTTTAATAAGTCTACTGGTATAGTTTTAGAGGATAATAGAACTTCCTTTTTTATGAGCACCTTTGAGTTTATTTATTAATAAAATAAAACCACAGCCAGTAAGAAATCTTCTGCACATGTACTGGAGCCCCTCAGCAAGTGTATTTTTCATGTGAAAGAAAGTTGTTTTCAAGAGAGAGAGAATAATGAGTTTATGGCAAAGGAGAATTTAGTTGGCTTTTGTTACTGCTATTCCTGATTTTAGCAAATTTTCTAAAATTGCTAACACTGCTTTCTTAGCTTTAAACTATTGATAAGAGTAGCCACTCTATAGAGGTTTACATTGGGTAATGTATGACTGGAGGGCGCTTGACACATAGGAGGTATGTAGTAAATGCTGCTTGTTCCGAAGCCATTCTGATCCAGGCCCAGCTGATGATATGATTAGGCCATGAAATTATACATTATTAATTCTTAGCTATTCAAGAGAGTTATTTTCATTACACATTAGATTTTCCACTGATAGGCCAAATTGTTTTATAATTTTTAAGATTCCATCTCTCATAATTATAGCAGTTGTCCAATAAAAAAGCCAGCTCAGCTGCCTTAGGCCTTTACATTCACTAATGTGGAAGTCTCTCAGCTGAGTCATATGAGACTTCTAGCTTAAATTCCAGAATTTTTTCTGGAATTTGGAGAAAAATTACAATTGAATGGAAGATGACAAAATATGTACTGAGTGTTTTTTGAGGTTGGAAAACTATTCTTGTTATCAGATTTGTTTTTTAAAATGCTTTATCTTAAACACATTGTGTTATTAATGGTGCTTGACCCTTTCACCTATATGCATCTTACTGCAGTAAGCAGCAGACCATAAACACAAAGGGAAATATGGCAACAGATGATACTTCATTTAAAAACTCTGACATGTTTCTGCCAGACATAGTGAAGCCTTACTAGGTTGACAGAACAACCACAGGGACCAAGAATCTGTTTTAAAGTGGCTCATCTGACAAGGGTGTGGAAGAGATGCTTGCAGATCACATCATGACTTTCAGGAACGCTACGCACCTCTACCATCATGGGCCTCTTCTTCCATTAAAACAAAATTATAAAGTATAATCTTTCCTGGCATAAAGATGAGTATAATTCACCATGATTTGTTATTGGATTTAATCATGTTTCTAGCTTTAAAACAAAACATTTTTGTGAACCCTAAAAGTAACACATACCCTAGGCATGATGGCTACTCTGCTTGCCTCAGAAATAACTTGTCCTTGGCACATAGTAGAAATTTGCTTGTATAGAGCTGGGGATGTGGGATATCTTAGTGGTAGGGTGCTTGTCTAGCATGTGCAAGGGTCTGGGTTCACTCCCTAAGACTGAAAAAAAAAAAAAATTGTGGGTAAGCAGATCTTGGCAAATTTGGGATAAAAAAGAGAGAGTACCTCTGCAATCCCTAGATTTCTACAAGAGATCTTTCAGGCATAAAATAGAAGCTTGGCCAAGCCAACTGCAGTCTTCTTCAACAGAGAAAAAGAAAATTCATCTTTAACATACACTGACAGATTCTGTCCTGACTCCTTCCAGTTTGGCTTAATTTCTCTCCATCTCCACCCCAGGCTACTGGATCTCCTGCTCAGCAAAATGACAGCAAAATAAATGAAAACTACTCCCTTCTCCTTTCATTGTACTAAAAAGATTTGGAAAGACACCAGTTTTTTTGGCAGAACCCATCTTAACACTCTATTGAAAATGTACATACTATCTTCTGTCATTATGAGGGGGGAAAAAAGATTTATTTTGACACAAAAATATGATATTAAAAAAGGATATGTTTAAGTATTGGTAACTACAATACATGATGAAAATCTTTAGAATATGTTAGGTTGGTATAAAATCGAAAACAAACTTTTTCAATTAAGATAGTATACAAATAATGGTGAGAAAATGGTCTGGAACAAAAGAGGTTTTATGAAGTGAAAAACACAACTGCCAAATTGAAAACCTGAATGAAAACAGAGACCACTGATGGAATTCCACCACATCAGTAATATAGATATGGCAAGTTCAGGAAATTCTCTTGGAACTCAGGAGAAGTATCAAGAGACTAAAATTGCAAAAGAGATATGTGACCAAGATAGCCTGAAGTTTCATTTGGCTTGATTAGCTTTAGATAGACTTCTTCCCGAGTCTGGACCCCTAAACTCCCTTTTCTTCCTTGTTCGTTTAAATACGTTCAATACAAACTTTCTTGGACACATGGAGACCCAGATCGTTGAGCTCCAATAGGCATTTAATTGGAATCCAATTAAAGACCAGAACAAACAGAGGAGAAGCAGTAATTTAAAATAGTGAAAGAAAATTTCTCATGAGTTCAGGAAAGTCTTGAGTCAGCAGATTAAAGTGGGAAGCAAAGTATGGAATAGCAAATGAGAAGAAGCCAATGAATTGGATATGGTAAAATACCTTACATTTCAAGAACAAAAACTCTTGATGAGTTTTTAGACAGAGGGGAAGAGGGCATCAATCTCAGAGGAAAATAAGTTTGACTAACTTCAGAATTAGAACATATAAACAATTCTTTATTATTGTTGATATGATATGGAAAATAAAAAAGTGTTAATTCCAAATCACACTTTGGTTTTCAAATGTCAGTATTTGTGAAGAAACTTGGTAAGAGAGGCAAGTCGATACACAATTATATTTTCATATTGATAATACCAACGAAGACACTTTATTCATATAAAAAATCAAAACTTTATTGGAATAAAAAGAATGTTAACTTTCAGAATCAATACACAAAATAATAAATAAAAGTGGATTAAAAGAACCACATAAACCAATAAACAAAAAACTCCTAACAGAAGGGAGCATAAGTATTTATGAGGAAATTTGTGACACAACACCACAAAGGTGATGGCTAACATTGCTGCAATGAAAACTCACAAAAGAAAAAAAGAAGAAAGTCTCCAAGATTGGGGCAAAAAATAAAACCTCAGTAATTGCTGTTTACAGAAGGAAGGTTAGAGGTCATTTACCCTAGACAAAATTTGAAACAAGATGGGAAAAATATCAGGCAAATAGGGCAAACAATAAACGGAACTAGCTAACACTGAATTATTCAAGAGAATTCAAGGAAAAGAGTGTAAAATGAATATGGAGGATTAATTTTTATAAATCACAAGAAATTTTACATTACAGATAAAAAACCAATGTTATTTTTGAGTCAGAAAATGTGCAGTTTTAAGAAATGAAGAAAAACAGAAGAATCAAGTGATAAATATCAGCATACTGGATTTAAGTGACAGAAATAATATTAACTTATATATCAAACTTGGAAGTTTAGAGAAAATCAACTTGTTTTGAAATGTCCATGAATCCATACAAAATCTATCCCATATAAAACCATAGAGAAATTAAAAATTCCTTGAAGCAAACACTACAGATGTTATCTATTCATTATTACCATAAGAGTAAAACTAGGGATTTATTTTTTTAAAGTACATGAAACACTCACTGAAAATTAAATATGGTTCCTGAGAAGTAAGTGATTGAGGGTGTACACTTAGAAAAAAAAAAAAGAAAAAACAAAAACATAACCCAGAAAATGAGACAATTAGAATAGAGTGTGTGGGGGAGGGGAGATATAAAGTCTGGCCTGATTCTCCCAGTAGAAACTGTGACATATAAATAAATCTGTAGAATTGTCCGCCTTTAGAAAAGGGGATCCAGGCTTTTGTACTGTCTTATCACCAAACCACTGCCTGAGGGTACCATACCCAAGTTCCTGGAGAAGGGCATAGCTGTGACCTATGGTAGTTGAGATATACGCACTGAGCAGTGATGGGAGATCTGGATGGGGCAGTTTGCATCAGTCATGCTTTTAGTTAAGATTTCTCACAGGTTAGCTGTGAGAAAAGGAAAGCCTGGTTTAAAGAAGGGTTTATTTTCTCATGTAACAAGAAGGCTAGACTCAGGCAATTGAGACCTGTGTGTCCCCTCCAGGATATCCTTATCCCTTCCTTCCATTGTATCCTAAGGGTATGGTTTTTGTCCTGTTGAAGCCAACTGCTAAAACTCTGGACAAATGACCACATTCTAGGTAGGAAGAGGGAAAGAGCAGAGGACCAATGAGCCAAGCCACCAGTAGGTACAGTAAGCTTTCTTAAGACTTCTTACACAAGTCTTAGGAGTCTTTCCCTGTAGTGGCACCCCAGGACTTCAGTTCACATTTCATTGGTTAGACCTACACCCACGTCATGAAGACTTGTTGAGCACTCTGGCATCCTCCTCTTGAAGGGACCAAGGCTGGTGAGAAGGGGATTCAGAATGGCTTTGAACAGTGTTTGCCAAACCAACCAATTTCACATTTGAGATAAATGATTCTCTTATTTGACTCTTAGAAAGGTAGAAATTCTGTAGCCGGCCATGGTGGCACATGTCTGTAATCCCAGCGGCTCAGAGGGTGAGGCAGGAGGATCTTGGGTTCAAAGTCAGTCTCAGCAAAAGTGAGGCGCTAAGCAACTCAGTGAGACCCTGTCTCTAAATAAAATACAAAGTAGATCTGGGGATGTGGCTCAGTGGTGGAATACCCGTTGGGTTCAATTCCCGGATCCAAAAAAAGAGAAACAGGTAGAAATTCTGTTATATCATACTTATAAAACAACAGAGAAAAAAGTGCATATAAAATTGGATAATTTTCCTGAGCTGTACTCAGAAGAAAATTATTTTTCATAATGAAGTTAACTATTAAATACAGCAAAAATCAGAAAAAATCTAAGAATATATTTGAGGAAAATAAAGAAAAACTTTGCAAAAGCAAAAGCTGAAATACAAAAATTAGGATAAAAGGGGAAACGTCATTGTTAACTCAGTATTTCTTCTTTGACAAAGTCGATAATATAAACCAATCCTTGGCAAAACATAGGAAAACAAAGAGAAAAGCAGTTAAGAATTATGCTATGTTAAGAATGATTATTTTAAGAATGATTGAGCAGATATTGAACATGAAAATTCTATGTTTAAATGAGTTCAAACATGGATGAAGTGAAAGATTTTTAATAAAAATTAAGCGACTAAAATTTATA
This sequence comes from Glaucomys volans, assembly GCA_020662805.1. Classification (NCBI taxonomy): domain Eukaryota; kingdom Metazoa; phylum Chordata; class Mammalia; order Rodentia; family Sciuridae; genus Glaucomys; species Glaucomys volans. The sequence continues at coordinate 3,718,716 of JAJEJO010050702.1, read as the reverse complement.
TTATACTTAATTTTAAAAACATGGGGGAAATAGTTAACATAACTATTTAGGTTCAAAACACCATAAGTCAGTTTGAAATGAAAATAATTTGAGTCAAGCATCCTCCACTCAATTTTAAAATAAGTTTAAAAATTTTTAAGAAGGTACTTAGATAGGTATTAGATATTTTCCTTACAGGAATTTTTCTTAGGGAGAGAATGAGATGTAACCGAACTTACAATGTAGCACAATGTATTAGCACTGCTTACAGAAAACACTGAAAATCATTCATCCAACTGTGTAAAATTGTAGGTTACTTAAACAGAGGATATGTTAAGTTGAGTTGTCTGAAATTACCCGTTAACCATTTCTAATCTATAAAAATAGTAACTTCATATGGTCCAACCTGAAAAATACAAACTCATACTTACATATTGTAGCATTTTAACTGGCTCTCTCTAAGTGGGAAACTAGAAGTGACTGAAATTTTCTAATTGGATTCTAATAGAGGAACTACATGTCACGTAACATGCATGTATTGCATGGTAACCTCCCACTAAACTACAAACTGTCAGGAAACAGGCATCTGGTTTATGTAATTGTTGTATCCTTGGTGCAGGGAAAACTGAATAATGTTGAATCAGTGATTGAAAGAATTATTTATACTATAAAAGAGAAGTTTAAATTGCAGAGGGGAAGAGCTAGGGAAATTGCTCTTTAAGTTGTTAACTTCACCATATGGAAGGGTTAAAGCGGTTTTAAGCCCATCATGTTTAATTTAGGCAAATATTTTCCCCTGATGTATTCAGTATGTAAGTATCTGATAAATGCTGTATTATGTGAGGTCAACTTTCTGGCTGTCATTGAAACTGTCCAATTAAATTTCATAAGCATAACTTGATAGGAGGAATAAGCAAAACCCTAAGATGAAGATATACATGATCAAGAGAATATCCCTGTCCAAAAGTTTAAAATAGAACAGAAACATGATACTTTAATTCGGAATTGTATTGTGGTCTATGAAATTACATCATTACATTTTACTAATTTATTATCTTAAATTCTCAAATTTCTACAATGGAGTCCTTGAAAATGTCAAATGATTCTCTAGACCATGCTGGTAGGCCTCCAGGAAAACTGCATTGCAGTATTGGAGTTATTTCCTTCTCTGGTGCAACGAGGGGCATGAGAAACCACTGGCTATGATGGGCTTTAGTGCAAAAGAAGATTGAAATACACATTTGCTCAGAAATCCTATTAGTGCCTCTATTGAAGAAAAGGCAAAGAAAAGCACTGAACTGTTAATGATTTGCCTACAAAATTTTTTGTCCAAATGTTTGGATAAGTTGACAGGAGTTTGTTCTATAAAAACTCTTTCTTTCAAATTATTCCATCAATGTAAAATTCCTTGATCCAGTTGCATTCTTTGTAGCTCCTCTTAATACCAAATGCTAATTTTTGCCTACATAATGAATGAAGCAGGCATTTTGTACATTCTCTGCCCTTACTCATAGGGTTGATATAGATTTTAATAAGTTAAAATTTTACAATTGCTTTGTCACTTTTACTAAACAATTTATTTTTCCAGTTACCTAATGGATATGATAAACTATAGCAAAATTAGGAGACTTTGCATTCTGTTTATAAAAGAAATGTAGCTCTTGGGTATGTATTTAAAGACAGAAGACCAGTAGTAGGGGAGAGAGAATATTGATGACTACTATAAATAGATTTGGTTGTAATATTTTGTTGGCTAATGTCACATTTGATTCGCAGTTTTAAAAATATAAAGTACAGTGTCCTTGAATATAATACTGCTTGGTAACAAATAGATTATAAAACCTGCACAATGTTCCATTTATTGTTCCTTTTTTAAAAAGATTTTTTGATCATAAATAGCTTAAAAATATTGGTTGAAATATTCATTCAAACTTGGGATTCCTTACATGCTTTAAAAGTTTTTTTCAGAAGATAAAATATGTTTAGTGGCAAAATTTAGCAAAATGCAGGGCTTATATTTTCCTATCATGCTATATCCTCAAGGGTTGGAGGTAAGGTCTAAGAGATTTTTGAAACCATGAGACAATGAAAGGCAGCAAGCTTAGAAGTATGAAGGACGAAGGTTGATTGGGAGTCTTCATTCCCAGTGGTATTTATTCAACATTAATCTAGGAAGAAATTGCAGGACATTTTCAATCAAATTGAAATTTTATAATAAATTCTAAGTATTTGATCTTTAAAAGGAAGACATTTTCTTTCCTGCCTCTTACATTTATCACTAGTGTCACAGGGTTCCATTTAATGGAATTTGGGAAGTGTAGACCTGAAAGAGTGCAGCCTCGCAATTGATCTTCTTGTTTGTCAAGAGCACTGATGATTGATTTGATTGCTGCTCTAGCAGATAGAGAAAGGAGTGTTCATTTCATGATCAAATAGCTTTAAAACAGTTCTTTAAAATGAATGTTTCTTTTATATTTGGTGATTCTTTCAGTGCACACCAGGGTCCCTCTTGCCTGGGCTCTCCCTGAAACTCTCCTTTTGACATTTCCATTAAACTGTAAAATATTAGTGTTGACTGATTAGCATCTCACTTTAAGAGCTCTACTAAAAGCCATATTCATGAATCAAAGTCAGTGTGCACCACTGGTAATTAACTTGACAAAATTCGGCTTTCCAAGCTAATCATCTTCTGGCTGCTTTATGTAATTGCTGTCAATTCTGATCTACAAAACAATTGGAGTCCACTAAAAGGGAGAGAGAGGCAGAAGAACTAGTGATTAGGCTGGGAACATTTTCTGATTAAAATACTAGAGTATAATGAGGAAACAGAAACACTCAAAATGTTGACTTGAGAGAGTCACATTGATAATTATATAAAAATAGCCTATATAAGATCCAACTGATGGTAAGAGTTCAGGGTGAGATTCAATGTAACAAATATGCTAAGGATTGCCAGGTGAAGGTTACCCTCAAAGGGCAGTGGATTTATGGCAGTAGGCTTAGAGAGCACTACCTCTACACTGAGACGGGCTCAAATGCTAGTACTTTTTTAGATGTGAGAATCTAGAAGCATTCCTTAATTTCATTCAACCCAAGTTTTCTCATTAGGAAAATAGGACAGACAATTTCACAGAATTTTTATGTTTAAGAATTAAAGTATAACTAATTAGAACAAATAAAAATTAAAATTAAAAAATAAATAGTTATATTAAGTCATTGTCTGAAAATTGATAGGTGCTAAATAATAATCACGTTTTAATTCTAATATCATTGCAATTTATCACTGAAAGTTAAATAAATACATTATAAGATAACACAATATAATATAATACAATAAGAAGATAAGAAAAACACAAATGAATGGTCCATTAGATTCAAAAACGAAAAACCAACATCTGAATTGAGAGATCTTAAAGGAGGAAGAGTTGCTTTTGGAGCTATTCTTTAAGAAAAATCTCTTTTAACAATATATCAACTAATGGAGTCTATTTTAAAGGGTAGCAGCAAAATAATGCAGCAGGAAAGATATCATGTGCAATTGAAGAACAGTAAAGCAATCAGTTTGCAGTCACAAAACTTTAAAATAGAGTAAAAGATCATACTGCAAAAGGAAAATGGATAAATATTGTGGATCAACTATACTTAAATCATCATGTAATTGTTGAATGATTCAAAGGATATTTTGTTCAACTTTTGTGTATTAAAATATTCTAACACGACTAAGTCTCAGAGTGTCCTATATTCCAACACAAGATTTTGCCTTTCTTCTATAAAATCTCAGTGAATGTCTTTTTTTTAAAAATAATTAAAGCCCTTTAAAAACTCTTAGAGATTAAAAACAATAGAATTTATGGAAATCAACTTAAAAATGGCAAGAAACTTAAAACTGTGTAACAAGATTCTTAGAAATGTACATTTAGTTCACACAAAGTAGAATCTTTTAAATATTAAAAGCCTTTTTTTTTTTAATTTGGCCAAAGTATTGGATCTCACTCACACAGAAGAATCACTTCTAAAATTTGTCAAATTCCACATTCTTGGACTGACTCTTGAAGATTCTGATGTCATTTGTTTAGAGTCAAGCTCAAGGCATCAATAAATTTTGAAAGTATAAGGAAAATCCTAATTAAGGGAAGGAGAAGCAAAGACACTTCCCCTTTCTCTACCTTGAAATCATTCAAACAAGAATAGCAACAAAAAATATAAAAATTATGCTTTTGACAAAATAAGGGACATCTGTAATTTTGAATCACCATTTAAGATTAAGTGTTGTTAAATGCAATAAATACCAAACCAAGGTTCAGGAAGATACTGACAGAGAATACCTCAGACATGGTCAGCTTAATACAATGCCCAGACCACTGGAATATGCCAAAGAGAAACCTATTATCCTTGGTTTGGCTCCATAGTAATATGTTTGAGCTACCCCTGGAAACTCTCTGGTCCTTCATTTGTCATCACAGAGAGGCAGAAAGGAATGTGACTGAGGAAGAACTACTGCTTCCCACCTGGCTGGAAGAGAATTGTAGAAGCAACAGAAGGGAAAATGTGAATTGTGATCATCCTGCAGCCATCTATCTCAGAAGGATAGGGCAAGGAAGGCTGACCTTGTGCAACCACAACCCCAGGGAGAGGAGAGAGAACAAAACAGAAAATTGTGAGCCAGGGCCACTTTCTTCCAATCAGACCATAAGTCCAAACACATAGACACACATACACAATTGATGAGTGAGAAAGTCAGGTGCACTTGAAAGTGTTAAAGGTATAAACAATGATGAGGATGTAACATTCATAATATATAGACCCAAATAACACAATCAATAGAAACATGGCTTTAGAATATGCTAATTTACGTAGGATATTCTGTTGAACAGGATCATCCCGCTAGAGAAAGGAGGGTGGGTACATGGCGCAGATGTCATACGCTGGGAGCCAGTTCAGAGACAGACTCAAATTTTATTACAGAATTACACAGCTTATATAGCATACAGTAGCCAGTCACCATCTGTGAAGCTCTTGTGACTTCCTTGTGCCAAGCTCATGATCATACCATATAAGGGATGAGGAAGTGCCAGGGCCCAGGCCCTGGATGTTCGGGCCCTGGATTCTTGGACCCTGGCTGGGCCCTGGATGCACATGACCAATCAGCAGTTAGCAAGCTTTCTTGATATCCTTGTGCTAGGCTCTGGGTGTTCACAGAGAGCATAATTCACAGCACAGATCTGTCTATGCTTCTGAGAGGAGCAGGTCTGCCTCTTTCATAATTATGCTTCTTCCTGTGATGCAAACCACATTGCCTTAGATATTCCTACAATATTCTAATTCATCTCTGAGACTATGATAATCAAGTAGACCAAAAGTTATACATAAATCTAAATAATATCATAATTTAGCTTTAAAAAGTTCTTAGACTATCTATACAGAAAAAGTGAATAGATCACAAAAAAGATCTCCAACATATTTCCAAAGCAAAAGTGTTACAGAAAAAGGTTCACTCATCACAATGAAATAAGTTTAGAAAAACGAATAAGCACAATATACCTAGCTGAAAATGAAAAATAATATATTAACAACAGATTAAAATAAAATTTCTCTTTCAAATGACTCTTGGGTTAAGGATGAAGTTCAATGTAGGTAACATATAAAGTAACTATGAAGCATTATATATCAAAATCAATGGGACACAGTTAAATCACAGTAACCAGAAACAAGTTCTTAGCCATAAATGCTTGTTATCAATAAAAATGAACATAAAAGATTTTTAAGCATAAGAAAATAAGGAAAATAGAAAAAAGGATTTAATGATTTAAAAGCAGAAAAGTAATGTCTTAGAACACAGACAAAACAATAAAACTAATAAATCAGTCCAATAACTAGCCTAATCAGTTCAGTGACAGTAATCATACAAGTATCTAATATAAGCACTGGGAATGGGCAAATGCCATCAGAGCAGAAGACATTAAAGAATTGCACAGCAGCATTTTGGCATTTTGTTCAACATTATAAAAATAAAAACTAAATTCCAAACAAAGTCAGTATTTGTTTAGGAAAAGTATAAATGAGTGAAACTGAACCTTGAAAACAGACCAATTGCCAAAGGAAAAACATCAGAAACTTTGTCTTGCCAATATTCTCTCCAAAACCCCCAGTGTAAGGATTGACTTACTTTACCAATTCTTTCAGAAACAGATTTTTGTAGTGTTTCAAATTGCTGCAAAATATAGGAAAATAAAAATGTACATTTTCTTATTCAGAATGACATTAATACTGAAATATGACAAATTATAAAGATATGTAGACAAAACAACCTGAAGCAAGATTCAAAGTTTAGAAACTAAAACTGAGCATCAAGTGAAAAACAGTACACCACCACTAAGTGTGGCTTCTTCTAGGAACCCAAATATGTTTCTGGATTGAGACATCATATTGAGAGATCAAAAGGGAAAAAATCAAACAGATGCAAAAACCAAGACTGAAAATGTATTTGTACACTCTGGCATTCCTTCTGTATTCAAAATCTTTTAGTAATATAATAATGATTCATACATTCTATTTTTATAGTACTAGGTACTGGACTCATGATTATACATTCTTAATGGATAATCTATAAATCCTGAAGTGACTCTGAAGAGCAAGAATAGGGATACCGCTGTGTCTGATACCAAGCTAGAAATAAATTTATAATAATTATAGAATTATAGAATTATAGAATTATAGAATAATTATAGAATTATATAATTCTAATTTATTAGAATTAGAATATTTATAATAATTATAAATAAATTTATAATAATAAATAATTATATTTGTACAGCATGCAATGTTCTAATTTAATACAACAAAGAACTTAGAAACTTTTATTAATATAGTTATATTGATATACATTAAAGTAGTGGAAAAGATTAACTGTTAAATAAATGGTACAGAAAAGATTGGTTTTCTGGCTTACAGGGCTGGAGTGTGTTGGAAATCTTTACTTCACATAATAAAAATTATCGACAACAAGTTAGCTTGAAATTTTAAGGGTGAAAATATTTTAAACTTTAAAAACTAATATGTGATGTTTTTGCATGTTAAAAAGCAAAACTATACAATGAAAGATTAAAAATGATAAGCTTCTGACAAAGGATACTTTTGAACAAAATTTGAAGTCAAGTCATGGACTGGAAAAAGGCTTTTGCCAGACTTATCATAGATAAAGAACAATAAACAGGGCATAAAATTCTAAAAAGTAACTTAAAGAATCTATTAATAAATAGTCAAAAGTTTTGAATATCTAAGGAAAGGAAATCTCAATGATCAATAAATACATAGTATGATGCTTAATGCCACTACCAATAAAGGAAAATTAAAATAAAACCACAAAGATTTAATGATTCTTATACATATCAACTTTTCAAAAATTACAAAGAATAGCAGTTGGGAGTTATATACATAGCTGATTGATTTCAAATTAATGAAAGCACCTTGGTGCCCTGTGTTATCTTGTCTTCACTGTGAACAAAATACCTGATGAGACAACTTGGAGGGGGAGAAGTTTATTTGGGGCTCAAAGTTTCAGAGGTTCAGTCCATACTCAGCCAACTCCATTGTTCCGAGTGTGAGCTGAGACAGGACATCATGGTGGAAGGGCATGGCAGAGGAACAGTGCTCATGATGGCAGTGGGGAAGCAGAGGGAGCAAGAGAGAGCCAGGGACAAGATATAGTCCCCAAGAGCACAGCCCCAGTGACATTCTTCTTCCAGACTCACCCACCTGACTATAGTTACCACCCATGATAATTCATTCAAGCTATTATCCCATCAAATAGATTAAACCACTGATTAGTTTATTGCTCCCATAATCTAACCATTTCACCTCTGAACATTCCTGAATTGCATGACACATGATATTTGGGGAGGACATCTCAAATCCAAACCATAATAAACCCAGTCTGGCAGTATCTGGTAAAACAGAGGATTCATAGGCCCTTCAACCCAGCAACTCCACTTGTAAACATACACAACAGAGTCCAATAGTTGTTCTTAACCTTGGCTATATGTTCCCATCATATCAGGACATAGACCACACTAGAAACCAGTTAATCAAAATCTCCAGACATTTTTCCCTGACTTCAATATGTTATAAATCTCAAGTGATTCTACTCTGGAGTGAAACTTGATAACCACACTTAAGAAAATATTTCACATACATGTAAGAGAAATAAAAAGCAATGTATAAGCATATTAATTTTAATCTTGCTTGTAATTGTGAAAAACTGCACTTCAAATGAGTAAACAACTTGGATAATCAGTATAGATAAATCTCAAAACATACCATTTAGTTTAAAAAGCTAGTGGCAGAATGAGACACATTATGCCCTTTATATGTCTTTAATTCTTCCAAAGCAATGCTCTAAAGAGTTCATTATCACATAATGTGTAGTGTTTTGAAATGTTTAAAAATGATAAAAATAAATAAATTCAAGATGTTTCTAGACCTGAGGGGAAAGGTCAGATTTAGCAAACAAAAATACATTCAAATTGCATTTTACATGAGACCAATTATACAAAATACTTATTCATTATTTACCTGAATTTCAAATTTAACAGTGAGTTCTGAATTTTATATGACAATCCCACTTGGAAGGGGATCTTGAAAAATAATCAGGGGCTTCAACAATATTTATACTATTTTCTCTCTTTAAGAGAAAATCTGAAGCAAGTATGGTCAAATGCTAGAATTTGTCAAAGGTTGATATTTAATACAGAGTGTCCAATTTATAATTCTTTGTATTTTTTCATATGTTAGAAATCCTATAAAATTATTTTTAAAAGAAAGATGATGGATAATTAGACCTCATTTGTAATAACAACGCAAAGGAGACACTACCTTGAAATAAACTTCTTTTTATCTTATTTTTTATTTGTTCTTTTTAGATATACATGACAGTAGAATGTATTTTGATATAGCATACATACATGGAGTGTAATTTCTCATTTTTATGGTTGTACATGATGTGGAGTTATAATGGTCATGTATTGATATATGAACTTAGGAAAGTTATGTACCCTTTGTCTACTCCAATGAACTTCTATTCTTTCCTCCCCCACCCTTACTGTGTGATAGTGAAATAAACTTGTTAATAAAGGACCCAAATCCATATGATGAAAACATATGACACCCCTGAGGATTAGGAAAGAAGACACAGACACAGAAAGTCATGTCATGTCTTGTTCTTAGATAGGAAGACTGGTGCACGGAAACCTTACTTTCTATGTTAATCAACAGAGTTAATGAATTTCTCTCAAAAATCTGAATATAAAATTTTGTGAAATAGATAACAGATTCTGAACTTCATAAGGATAAATAAATTTGAAAAATCTTCCAGAAAAATCTAAGAACAATTTAAAAAGTGTGGCTAACCCAACATTGTACAAAAGCTTATTAGGACTCTATTGTTGTTAAAATTAAGTGTTTATTAAAAATATCATGATTACATTTAAACTCAGATTGTATCCTTCTATTTTAACACTTTGGACGGTCATAGAAGTAAATTTATGTCAGTCATTGCAAAATGTGAACTTATTATGGGTATTTTTTTTTAATCTGTGCTTATCTTCCTTATCATTTTACTTTTTTTTTTCCACAGTTGAAGTTTCCATAATCTTTCATCTGGAAATTGTAATAACTGTTTTAGTGCTCTTCATACTTACAATATTTTCTTAAATTTTCTCTTCAAACATCAGCCAAAATGACCAATAGCAAGTCCATAATGTGGTCCTTTCTAACATAAAATATGTCAATGTCTCTACAGGGCTCACTAGCAAATGTCAAGCCCATTAGCATGAAATGGAAGACACTTTAGGACTCAGCCTCTGCCTACTTCTTCAATCTCATCTGTAACACTCAGTAATTATGAGAGCTTCTCTCTAACTCCTCCTACATGCTAGGCCATTTCATACTACCTAGAATTTCTGTATAAATTGCTTCACTGAGCTGATTTCTATCATTCTAAAGAAACTAACGAGGCTGGCACATGTGGAATGGGCCAAGTGTGTCTTCTCTGGACTTCTCCCTGTGAGTCTCTATTTCACAGCTTACAAGTGAATTCAACTCTTTGTTTCATTTTGTACCAATCTTCTCACTACTGAGCGTACTCTTCAGGACAAAATATTTATCTTTTTGCATTTAGTTCTTGACACAGTGTATGTAAAATTGATTGTTAATAAATATTAAAGTGGAGTTAAATCTCAACTGAATACGTTCTTATAACAAAATCACAAACATATCTAGACAGTTGACAGCTCAAACGAAACCAACACTAAACTTCTGGAATAAAGGACAGGCAGAACTGTTTTTAGTTTACTGGGTATATCCTTCATGTATTTGTTTACTTTACTTTAAATCAACTTTAATAATTTTGATTTTGGACTTCAATTAATCTCAGAAGTAAACCATAATATTTCTTCATTTTTTAGATTGTGATTCCAAGAAAACTTGTGGTGTGCAAGTTTCTCTTATTTTTGTAATCCATTCTTCCTATCTTTAAAAAGTTATCATGTTTTACTGCAAATAGAAGAATAATGGAAATAAAAGAATTGATTAAAAATAATCTGCTTAGCTATAATTACAAGGCTATTGAGCAATTCTCATAGGCATAAAACTTCATCATTTAAATGTATTTAATTTCATTTTAAATAACATCTAGTGATCAAGTATTTGCACCAAATATTATAAATACCAACATAATATTTGAAATAAACTATGCATTAGATATTCTACTTTATAGGTGAGGAAATATGATATTGAAAGGTGAAATAAATTCACTTACAACTTGTAAGTGCCAAATCTTAGAGAAGTGGACTGTTTCATTTTACTTTAAATTTATTTCCCTTTATTACAAGTGTTAATTCCATTTCTGCTTGTCTTTTGTGATTGGTGTTTACATATAACTATTTTTAGATGAATTTAAACTTAATGGAAAAGTTATGAAAATTCCAGAAATAAATCCATAATGTCTTATCATTGCTAATTAAATTCATTTGAAATTCTAATTATGCTTTAAATTAGTTTCTTGACAGGTAAATTTCTTTTTTTCTCTATTTACTATAGGGATAAAGTTTAGATTTTTAAACTTTCCAAGAATTTTATATATACTCTGAAGAAATGAAACAAAACCTTTTTATAATAGGGCTTTCTCTCAAATCAGACAAACTGGTCCAATAATATCACATTACAGTGGGAACTTGGCCTAAAATGTTTAAAATATAACCCGTGTAACCTAGCCACAACTGAAGGACGCCAATAATGTTCTCCTACTGTTTGATGGTGAAAAGAACTTAGGAAAGTTTCATTTATCCTGCTCTTTCACTGTGCAGCAAGGTGACTGCCAAGTTGAGTTCTACAATAGCTTAAATGGGCTAAAACTAAAAGCACTGGGTAGGGTGGTATTTCACCATAGTAGCTCCATTGCTCAATAGCTGAACCAAGAGCTACACAAAGAGGGAAAGAAGATCTTTTGTTTTCTTGCAAAGCATTCTGTCCAAATTAGCTTGCATTTGATTACTTAATATTACAAAAATGACAAAACTTTCAAGTGGGTCAAGTTTGTCTCTGCTGCTTTTCAACTCTCCTGTCATTTCTGTAACTGGGCCTCCGTTATGTCCTTTGCCTTTAATCCTTAGGGATCTTTCAGGCTTAGTTTTCTTATAAGCCTTCTTGATCATGGAGACTGACTGATAGATGGTACTCTGGTAATTTTCCTCATCCACAATTTATTGAATGTCTACTATGTGCCAAGCACTGAGTTAAGCATTAGCTCAAGGTGGATGGGCAACTAATCTTAGAAGAGAAATGATACAATGATGAATGCAGGACCCAATTCCTGCTCTAGAGGAGATCCACATTGAGTATGGAAAACAGACTTACCAACAATTAAATTCTGTAATCTTAGAGTAGGTAATGTGTTAGATAGATGAATATCTTGTTACAAAAATGTGAAGAGAAGGACAAGTTATTCTGCAGGGTTGGGGCAAGGGGAGGGGAAGCTACATTGAGGAAGAAATCTTCCAGCCTTGTGAAGGATTTCTGAGAAGAATGGGACAGTTTTGTAGGCAACTGAGGCATGCACAAAGCAATGGACTCCGCACATCTTGAGTTCCACTCAGTTTGACAAGAATGCAACATATGGGATAGGGAGTGACAATACATAAGAAAACTTAGACTTGCTCTAGACTTTCTAGGGCTTTCTTTGTGATGCTAATGAATTGAAGGTAACCACATGGGCACTGGAGTCAAAACAACTTTTTAAAAACAACAATTGTGAGGAGTGACATAGAGTTAGCTTGTTGCAGTAGTTAAAAGTTACCAGCTTTGCCACTTAGTAATTATGCTACCAAATTTCTTTTTCTTTTCCGTGGCTCTGTTTAGTTTATAATACTATATACAATAGTACTATACTATAACATAGTATGTATACTATATATGATATGCATAATAATATATTATAAAATAATGCTAATACATATGATTGTTGTAAAAATTGAGGTAATATAAGCTAAGTATTTAGAATGGATGCTTGAAATAAAAACCAAAATAAAACACCAAAGATGAATGGATGAACAGAGTGAGGATGGAAAAGAAGCATGTAATTCAGCAGACTTCTGAAAGAAATAGCTTCTATTTGGTAACTAGTTATTTATGATGGGAAAAAGTACAAACAAGTGAAGTTTGCTACTAAATCTTCTAGCCTAGGAAACAGTCATACTAACATCAAAACTTACAGAATGCCAGAGGTGATAAAAGGAATTTCTGTCAACATGTTTGTACCACAGATTATACAAAGGCTTTCCAGGTAGCTTCTGGAACATTCAGTTGTTGTAAGAATCCATAGGCTAGCAGTAGTTAGTAGTTGGGAGAGAAAGATTTGGGAGTCAAAGGAGTGAAAGACAGTTGTTAAAGCCATACAGGATCAATGGGTAGAGTAAAAGAATCCCTGGTATCACAGATCTTAAGAACAAATAAGGGAGAAATAGCTAAAGGTAGATTCATAGGTACATTGGGAAAAGAGATAGCTGGATTCAAGACTTTTGCACAGAGGTATAGAACATATGCATGTTATATATTTGAAAAATAAAATCACTATTTTCAAGAGCATTTGGGAGAATATCTTCTTCAAATCACAGCCATGGTTATCATTGTATGCATTTATTTGTAGTCTTTTGTTTCCTAAACAAATGCTTCCTTGAACATTTGTAATTGAGCTGAAATAATTTATAACCTGTTTCATTCACTTAATAGTTAACACGATCCATACTGCCATATAATCTTTATAATCAGTATGTTTAGCAACTACAAAATAGCCTATATTGAATTATTTAACTGTTTCCCTTTTTGGAGATACATTACAATTTTATTTATTTCTTTATTTTCTTCTGGCAAGTATTTTCAGAACTAAAGCTAGTTTCTCATTTTTTCCTTGGGTAGTTCTATTTATGAGGCTGAACACAGATCACAAAATGTCTAAAGTTATTTTTACCATAACAACAAGCAGACACATTTGGTTTTCCAATAATTATTATTCAAGTAATTATTACATATCATTGATGCTCTCAATCCCCTTATTGTTAGTAGTTTTTAATTTAAGTACAGATATTGACAAGAATCCTTTTTTTTTTTGAAAAGAGAAAATATTGGCCAATCTTACTTTTACCAAATTATATTTAATTTTCAAAACATTTTAAGATATTAAAATACTACTTTGAATAACATTGGCAATTTGAATATTTATTCAAGAACTTAGTTGTTTGTTGTTCACTAAAGAACTAACTATATGATTCAGTTATATATCAATATAGTCTCCCTAAGTTATACCTTATTGAGGAAATTAATCTGATAGCATAGACCAATACAAAAACCCTTTCTGTCTCTATCATTTAGGGTCCAGTTAAAAAATTCATAGTTCTTTTTCTTGCTACATCTTTTATTAGTGAAATAATTATCACAGACTCACTTTTTTAAGTGGGTTAAATTTTGTGCACATTATAATAATATTCTAGGGCCAGGTATTTTGTGAAGCTCTTTACTGAAGCACTTTAAAAATTGTTTTTCTTATTCATTTAAAAATATTCATCAAATGACAACTATGTGCCAGGCATTTCACTCACTCACCGCTGTTTCTGGCCTTCTGTAGACCTTTTCACTGTAACATTAAACATCTGAAGTTGAATAACAGGGATAACTCAGCAAAAAGTTTGTTGTTAAATTTTAAAAATAATTTGGAGTGAGGTTTTGAAAACATTTTGGTTCCCTCTGAAGTTTTAAGAATGTTGGTGTCTCCTGATTTGTGCCTCTCATGTGTATTGTCACAAAGAGAAATCTGTCTGACGACAGTAAGGAAAAGGGAAGAAAAACACTGTCTTGGTTTAGAAATATACACTTGACCAAAAGTCCTCTTGCAGCTTGTGGGACCTGTGTTAATGAGTTCAATTCAGTTCGGATTCACAAATCCTGGTAGTTCTAATTGATTTTAATGGAGCTGAAATTCTGTACAAAGTGCAGATGGCCTTGCCAGTAAAACATCTATGTAAAATGGAACAGATTTTCATAGTACATTGAATAAGAAACTCTTTTATACAATGAGTAGAATAATATTTTTATTTTGTGTTTTCTGTTGCATTTTACATTCTATTTGCCTTTCGTTCTTAGCAATCATACTTTGTCTCTGCTACATTTTAAAAAATATTTGATCATTTACCAAATTTAAGCCATTTTACTGGATTTAAAAAATTTAAAAGCATACAGATAACACTGTTTTTGAGGAAGTTATAGTCTGATTAGGAAATAGGTTATGTTTTTTAACAGAATGATTAATTTACTAAATGCAACAAATGCTTGTTCAGAATTTCCCATATACTGAATTAGTGATTCAGCCTTAAAAAGGAGCATTTATACTTCATGGGATTTACATTCCACCTGAAGAGTTCAGAGTGATAGAAATCAATAAATAGATTTGGGTAATAATAAACTTGAAGATAACTAAGGAGGAAAATATATGGAGGTGATTATGTGTGCATGACTGTGTGCGCGCGCGCATGCGTGTGTGTGTGTGTGTGTGTGTGTGTGTGTGTGTGTGTGTTGGTGACTGTTTTAGGAAAGACGATCAGGAAAGGTCTCTCAGAGAAGGCAGCCATGTAAAGACATGGGGTAAGGATTTTAGACAAGAAAGAATAACTGTAGAGTTTGCCAAGAATCCAGAGAGCAAAGGCAGAGTGATGAATTCCAGAACCCAAGTGGTGAGGCAGGTTGGCCTGGGGCAGAGTGATGCATGATGCTTTTGTGTTTTCTTCTAAGTATGGCAACCCACTAGAGGATTTGAAACAGTGCAGTGACCTGATATGACTTGTACTTTTTGGAGAATGGATTGCAGAGGGTAAAGGAAATAAAGCTCTAATAAGAATAATATAAAACAATGGCATCAGTGACAATGCAGAAAGTGTGGAAAATGAGTCATATTTAATGTTGATGGACTTGACTGTGATCTGGTGTTAAAGCTTTCCTTAATAGGAAGTTGAGATACAAGGAAGGGCAAGTGCAGGAGAGGCAATAGAAAGAACTGTTTTGGCAAAGGAGGCTTGAATTTGCTTGACCTCTTTCTAGGTAATGAGTACTCCAACTTGAGTGCAATGGAGTGTTCATAAAATGAGAGTATTAGAAGCTTTTTAGGCAGAGAGATCCAGACTGTGAAGAGCATAAAATAAAAAGTTCAGGAGTTTATAGATTTTCCTACAGGTAGTGAGAGTTTGTGCAGGTATCTGAAGAAGACAATCGATGCATCACTTAGTGCTTTGAGCACAGTGACTTTGAGCAGTTGTGCATAGTATGTTTTGAGGAGCTGACTGGACACAAGAGGATCTGCTGGGGAGGAAAGAAATAGGTGGATTAAAAAATGAATATGTGAGCAGAGGCCAGGTTCAGAGTTAACTGTCATTAGGAAGGAAGCATGCATGTAATGTTGAGGAGAAGGAAGGGTGAAAGGTAACTCCGAGGTTACATGAGAAATACATGTTATTGTTAATCCCTGCAACCAATAAGTGAGGTAAGTACTATCCTTATTTTCAGATGAGGAAATTGAGGTTGTCAGTTTCTCATCTTGGCACAGTATATTGCCAAGTTCTCTCAGCTAGTTAGTATTGAGTGGAATTTTTAAATCCTGGTAAATTATACAACACTGTCACCAAAATGTTCTGAAATAATTTAAAGTTTCTATGCACTGGTTGTTGCTTGCATATTGTACTACCCTTAAGATATTTATTTTCATGCTAAATAGTTATTGTTCCTGAAAACTGCTGTGATCTTTTACAGATATTGCTGCTATTAAACTCCAGATTTTGAAAACATGGCATAAAATGAAGAAAACATTGAAGTGGAATTTTGACTTTTATCCTCATTTAATCACAAGTGATATTTACATGTTTGTTCTGAAAGCTTTTTATATTAGGTGTCCTTCCTGACTTAATCAATTATCTATGGAAAACCTCAGTGGGGATCATCATGCTTTCAAAACTGGGAGAAAGCCAGAGGAATCAAGGTGCAGAGACGATTTAGTGGAAGAGAAAATGCTTTTATAATAAGTATTAGTTTGACATCATAGGTGCAGTGTGTATTTTTAATCAATCTTTTTCTGCCAATTTAAAATTGAAATGTGTTAGGCCTGAAAAATCTTTGAAACTCCCCTCAGGTTATTTCACCTCATCTTATCCCTCAGCAATCTTTGACATTTGTAGGTTATTTCAGTTTGATTCTATCAATTGTTGTAGAAATGATTAACCCAGGATTTTCCTGATTATTAGTGCTAACTGAAAAGCACCTATACTTCATTATCTCTCTGGAATTCTATTCCATTTTGTAATAACAGTTCAGGGACTATGTTATATAATACTTCTATAGAGCTGTCCCTCTTAAAGAGAGTAAAAAATAACTATAAATTAATATTCATCAATTTCATATGTTAGACAATGAATTATAGCAAAATAAATGCACAGGAGACAGTCTATATCTCCATTGTCCATCTTTCAGTTTAAACTGTAACACTCTGATTTTTTTAATAATAAAATACTACTTTGATGCTTATGACTAGTCCTACACGTTTTCAAATACTGTGAGGTATGTTAGTACCATTTAATATATCTTTCAAACGAGGGAAATAATGCTTCCTTTGGGTGAGTAGGAGCCAGACCATAGATTCAGGTCAATACTTTTTTTTTTATTAATAACCTATAGATCTTGAATGAACACTGAGCTCATGAAGAAAATGCATGACCATCTACTATAAGAGATAATATAATATAATTACTATAATAGTAGTAATTGTACACATTAGTTCATTTATTCCTCTACACTACACTGGTAATCAGTTCTTTTTTAGGATCATTCCATTTGCACTGGTAATAAAAATGAAGTTCTGATAGGGTAATTAACATGACCAAAATCATAAGATGGCAGAACTGTAATCTGAATCCAGGCCTATGTGATCAGGAAAGCTATGAAGTACTCCTAAGTACTATATTTTTAAATGCCAAAGGAAGGTATGTGAATTAGTTAATATAAGTGTGCAATAAAAACAGATCAAAAATTGCTTTTTCTAAAGTTTGATTCTTATTTCAGATACTTGATTTTTTCCTTCTTAGCATGTTACCAACTATTGCAGATTTATTAATGTATAATTTATGCCTTTCAATAATGGCATAAAATAGATTTAAAGGGAAAAAATTGAGATAACAAATACTCATTTGTTTGTCACATGCTCTAAGAATTAAGAGTACCTATAATATGTTAATTCAATGGTATGATAATACCAATAAAATAATTACTATAAATGGTATAAATAATATTTAGTTCATGCCTAATATGGACTAGAGACTGATGTAAGTTCAAAGTCCTTGCCTTCTTGGAGCTTACATTTCATAAAAAGTAAATATGTCATATTACACCTGGTAATAGGTGCTGTGGAAAACTCAAATAAGGCTGGGTAAGGAGCATGGAAAACCTCTAGGAGAGAGGCTGGAGATGTGAGTCTTTTTATTTTGCATAGGTAGTTTGGGAAGTCTTGAAACTGTCTCAAGAAGGAAGGAGTAATCCTTCCAATATTCCTATTAGTTCCTAAAAGATAAGGACTGAGCATCAATCAGTAATTTCGTGGTGCAGAGGTCACTGGGCCTTTGAGAAAACCCATTGCACAAAGTGCTAAGAATATAACCCTGGGTGAACTGGATTCAAGAGAATGTGAAAAGAGGAAGTGGAAATAGTAGTTGCAGCTCCTGTGAGTTCTAAAGTATAGAAAGGGAACCGCAGTTGAATGGAGAAGGGGGATCAGGGGAGTTTGGTTGTCATTTGGAAAATGGAAATATTTTAAGAATCCAGTTTGTATGATGATAAGATCACCCAGGACAAAGAAAATATTAATGAGACAGGAGAAAGAAGAGGGATATATTCTGCAGTTTTGTCCTGAGAAGATACAAATATATGGAGAGCTACCAGTTTATATGGAAGGATGGGCTCTAAATAGAAATAGCTCACATACATTAACAGAAAAGAGGATACAGGTGGAAGTAAGTTGGTAGATGTGGTATTGGTGATATTTAGAAATTTTCTTTCTCTTTTAATTACTTTTTTTTTTTTTTTTTTTTTTTTTTAGCTAGAAATTATTGTCTGTGGCTGAGAATTAGAAAAGGAGAAAAATGCCAGGGATGGAATAGAAGTGAGAAAAGAAACTTTGGGGAAAGAGAATTCCAAAAAAGACAACAAAAACAAAACATGCTTATTTTGAGGATGTTAGTTCAAAATTTTCTGGGTTGTTCAAGAAGAAAAGATATACAATTGTTTTGCTCAGTCAGGAGATGAAGACTGTTTTGGGTATTAATGGCAAGATACCATAATTTATATCATCATATAAAGGATATGGTCAGAGAAAACTAGTGAAGTGAGGGGAGGAGGACAAGGTCATAACTCATAACTTGAATTTCATTATCTGTTTAAATAAGGAAAGGAGAAAGAAAAAAAAGTCATCAAAGGAGAAAGAAAACAGAGAGGGATAAATAAACGTAGGATAAATTAGTAATAGTGGCAAGGAGATGGACACTTCCAGTGTGCTCAGTGTTTAAACAAGTTCTCGTAGGTTGAAGATTAAAGGAGGCCATTACATTTTGAAAATTAGGAGGTTATTGATTATCTGGGAATTGTGTCAGAGGAGGGTGGGTTTGAAGCTTGGCTAGAGTTTCAAGATATTTGACTATAGCAAGTAAAGGGAAATGTCATGAGAGGTTAGCAGCTTTGAAGTGAGATGAAGTTGAAGGAAGTTTTATAATTTAATAAAAATTTAATAAAATTTAGTAATCTCTGTGTCAGATACTATTTCAGATAGTTTGAATAAAATGGTCATTGTAGGAAAAAAAATTAGCAAAAACAAAACAGACCAGAATTTCTGTGTTAGTCAGCTTTCCACAAAATACCTGATAAGTACAAATAAGAAGAGGAAAGGTTTATTTTGGCTCAGGATTTTAAAGATTCAGTCCATGAGAGGCAGAGTCCATTGCTCTGGGCCTAAGATGTGGTAGAATATTATGGAGGAAGGGCATAGTGGAGGAGTACTGCTGGCCTCATGGTAGCCAGGAAACAGAGAGCGATGGAAATGTGCAACAGGGAAGTGTACCCTTTCAGAACAGGAGCCCAGTGACCCACCTCCTCCAGCCATGCCCCACCTGCCTATAGCTACTACCCAGTTAGTTCATTCACTAGGATGGTCTGATTAGGCTACAACTTTCACAATCTAATCATTTTAGCTTTTGCATTAACACAGGAGCTTTAGGGGGACACCTCTTATTCAAATCATAATTTTCATGCTCTAATATCTTATTTTTTAGTTTGGGTTGTTTCTGTCAGCCTGAAAAGCCTTTGAGCATTTTCAGATTTTATGTTGGGAGAGAGTCAAAGAAGAGAGAAATAAGAGGAGGCTCTAGGGCATGGTAGAGTAAGGGAAATTCACAGTGTGTTGGATGACTTGACATCATAAAAGGAAACCCAGATCAATTGCACAGAGGTCTCCTTGGTTTTTGATTGATGGCATTTTCATGAAGAAGGGTTACGTACAGAAACACTGTAGTTCAGTGAAAAGATCAATGTAGTAGAAGTCAGAGACAGTGGTTCTAGACTCACAACTTCACTAGTCCTATGATAAAGGAAAGAGCCTGTGGAGCCGCAGCATTTTCTCTGTAAGGTAGCAATACTACCTGGCTGCTCAGTGTGGTTACACTGGTCAAACGAGATTGCATATTCTCTAAAGACCCTTTTAAATCATAGAAAATCACAATTGACAGCACATCTGTAGAATTTTCTGACGTACATATTTTGTGATTCTAAATTTTAAATCCAATTTTTGTAATTATTATTTATCTGAGTATGATTTCTCCATCTTTTTATTGACATTTTGGTTTTATAACTTTGTGCTTATAAAATATATTTGGAAAATATTCAGTTTCCTTTTTTAAATGAACAGTTAAAATAAATTTAGACTATATAATTCTCCTTGATAACTGTGCACTAACACAGGAACAAAGTCTTTTCTGTCTAGTATGGTCACATGTTAAAAATAGATGAGCCTCGGCTCACAATGACTGCATTGTTTGATGTTTATTAGCCCATGCTTTGGTGCAATTTAGTTTGTCCTAAATTCACTGTTTTAGAACTACAATGTGTGTAGCACTTTCATTGTCCTTTGAATAATACTCTCTTGATTGTGTACAATCTCAAGAGAGTTTACTTTTTGACCTTTCAAAGTTCTTTCCTTATATTTTCTGCAAACTCTGTCTTAACTGCCGAAATATGTAAAGACCTTAAAATATTTTAAGAGGTGTAAGCTTTATCCTTGTGTGATTTCAAAAAATATCTATGCTTGTAGGTGGGACCAGGCTTGCTTCACATTCTCCCCTCCACTCCAGCATTAATGAACATTTGCTACATGCGGGGTTGAATTGTGATCATTTCCTTTCATTTCAAATAAGACAATTATATGACACATCAAATTTTATAATTATAATCTCCATTCCTGGGAATTTCCAATAATTTTAAAGATCGTTATGTAATATTTTAAAATGGTATCACAAATGGAAGATAAAATATTTTAACCATCATTTTAAGCTCTAGAACTTTTTTGAGGTACTTAAAACTGACTTACAAAGACAAAAAGTTGTGTTTCCCCTTATTTTCTTCTATTTTACTAAACAAATGAGTAATGGATGTACTAAAGAGGTTATCTCATTCAATATTTATTTTATAAATTAAAACTGAAGTTCAGAAGTATTCCATGACTGCCCAAGGTACATGCTTGGAGGGTAGAGTTTAGAATTTTTTCATTAACTGCATTACATGTTATTGCTTTTAGTGGTTTTAGTAATTAAATATTGCTAAATATGGTGGTAGTTAGACTAGAATACTATTTGTTGAAATCCCACAGTAAGTTTCTGGTTCCAAGTCCCTTACTCATGTGCATACTTTGAGGTTCTAGTGACTGACCAATTCCTACTAAAAGGGATGGAGAGAGGAAAACTTTCTATTCTTTGCTCCTTGCCTCTTCCTTATTCATCATCTGCATCATCAGTATTGTCACTTTGAGTTTCTGGGTATCCAGCTAAGAAAAGAAGAGAAAACTGAAGAAAATTATACTTACCTGTAAATTCACAGCTTAGAAGGAGTCACACTCTTGGTTCTCTGCTGTCTATCCTATCATTATTTTTTGGTGTATTATTTCTGGGACATATCTTTGAGAACTGAGACTGTGTATGTCACACTGCTTTATAACCTGCTTTATAGACTTGACCATGTACCTGGAGCAATAACAGATGTGCTTGCATGTTCTTTTCTTATATTTGTTGAGCAATGAACTGAACAGTGTCTCATTTTTATTTGATTTATATTGTTATTTTTGGTGAAATTAGAGATTTTTCACATATTACTGGCTACATCTTCTTTTGAATTTCTTAACATGTATTACCAAATTTTTTATTAAGCAATGATTTATAATAGTTATTTGTATTTTCAATGCTATTTTCTCTTTTTCTCTTACTTTGCAAATTTCCCGATGTTATCAATGTGCTCAGTTTTTTTTTAAAAATCCAGCTATTCTTTTTTGCATGGACATTTCTTTGCTTTAACAGTATATTATAATATTTTGATACAACTGCACTTTTCTAAAACCTGTAGGTTAAAAATAATTTGCTTGTTCTTATTCATTTATTTATTCATCCAGAAAAAAATGTTGTTTTATTATTTATTTATTCATTCATTCTTCCAAAGAAGGCTATCTGAGAAAAGACAAGTAACAAGAAGTGTATATATTGATGGGAATATTCAACAACTGTTGAAAAAATTGACAATACAAGAAAATAGGGGCAATTTACTAGATTGATACAAGTAGGTGAAAGCAATGGAATCTTATGTGCAAGTGTAACTTGTTTTTTTTTTTTTTTGCTTTTTGAGCAGTTGTTTTGAAAAGAGTGATCATGGTTTATGTTTTTCCACATTTTTTAAATTGATAAGTTTTGATCTTGTGGGATTATAGCACCTGGGTGATGCTATAAGAGTGAAGACAGATATGAAGATATTTGCAGCTGAAGGGGAGAAATGTAAGAATTAAATAGTAATCTGGAGAACAGGAGATGATGGCATGGTTTAATGGAGCTTTTCCAAGGACTGTATGTGGAGTTGAGGTGAAACCTTTCATTATGATTCTATGGTATGTTTTTTGACTTTTATGTAATATAGTGATTTTAGTGATGTATCATGAAATGTATGCCACAAAGGGAAAGAAGGACATGAGTCAGGGCAAGGAATAGAACACAGGTGATAGAATCCATGGATTGCAGGTTCTGGTAGGATAGGAAAACTGTTGGAATCTGAGGACCTGGAACAAGGGGTCTGGGAAGAAAGGAGGTGATAGGAAGTGCAGTGCTAGAGATCGAGGGTATAGAGCGATATCCTGATTGGTGGAATGAAAGGAGCCACAGTGGTGTCAATGGCAGGATCTCTGTAGGAGGACATCAAGGAACACAGGCCAGTGTGCTGAAAGAGTGATAGATGTTAAAAGTGCCAGAAACTGATATAAAGTTAGTGTTGGAGATTGTGATGAGCAAAGACATCTAGGAAATGAGTAGAGAGCACTGTGACAAGAAGGGACAAGGGGTAGTGCTCCCGAGCCCCATGCATTTCAAAGCTGAGTGTGGTTAGGCCTCTGCACCAGATGTTCCCTGTTCCTAGAGTGTTTCCTCCCACATCTCCAGGGTTTGCTCCTCTTCTTTGGTCAACTGTTACCTCTTCCCAGAGGCTGTGTCCCTCATCCAATCCGAAACAGTCCTGCAAGTATGCCCCTGCTTCACTTTTTACTTATTTTATGTTTTAATAGTATTTATCACTTACTGAAACTATCATGTTTATTTGTTTGTTTTTAAAACCTGGTCCTCTCCCCTTTAGAGAATATAACTTAAAAAAAAAAAAACGGAAAACAAAAAAACAGTGGTTTTGCTTGCCTTGTTTATGGCTGATTTCCCAGACTTAGGATTATTGGCACAGAGCAAATAGCCAATAATTAGTTGTTGAATGGTTGAATTAATATTTATAAGATATCTTAATTTTATTTTGTATATGTTTATTGGTGTGTCTGTGTGTATGTGTGTGTGTGTGTGTGTGTGTGTGCGCGCGCACACAGTATTCTCATATGGCAAAGGGAAAGAGCAAGCTCTGATAAGAACACTAATTGTTACTGAGATTTCATTCACATGACCTCATTTAAACCCAATTACCTCCAAAGGACCCATGTCCTAGTGCCATGACATTGGGAGTTGGGGTTCTAGTGTCTGAATTTGAAAGGGGAAGTAACATGGTCCATTACATTGGGTTAAAGAGTCTCTCACACTTTCCTATCACTTCTCCCAGAATCCAGATATACTTTCTAAAATATTCTCCAACTTAGAGGATTCATTCTTCTTACAAGAATTCCTATTTATAACCCTCTCCTCAGGAAAGGTGAGTTAGGACACAAGAAGAAATAAGGTATGAACATAAGGCTTATCTTGTGATAGTAATTAAAGTTAGGACTCAAAGATATTGTCACCATTACTTTGAACAATTCTCACTAATGAAATAATAAACTTGAAGTAGTCTGATTTATTGGTTTTAGCTGCCATTAGACCACTAGCCAGTGGTAGCCTCCCAAAGATGTTTTTATCACACAACTATAAACTTCTTGCTGTCATTAATATGAAGGTCTGCTTTGCTCATTCTTTAAGAAGTCAGACTACATAAGAATTGAAAATCTTATTCAGAAAAAAAGAAAACCCTTTATCTATCTTCAGTTGGTCTTTATTTTTTTTAAAAATCAAGTATTTATTTTTGCATGCTAAATACAAAGTACTATAGGTAAATTTAGGTTCTGATGGTTTGAAAATAAGCAGATATATTAGATTATTATTTAAAATGATGTTTAGTTTATATATGGGTAACTGGAAGTAGTTTTATATAGTAAAATAAGCCCTTGGTATTGCCAAAGATTAACTAAGATAACAAATGTAAATCTGTTTCCCCTTTTTTTCTCTTTATTTGACCAGATATGTGCTATTCATTTTCTTACACGAAATATCTAAACTGTACACCTTAGTTTGATGCCTAGGGAAAATTTTTTTCTCACAATGTAGACGGTGATTGTCTATCATGTTTCTAATTATTGATGCCCTATTTTTATAAAGTGCCACTCTGTAATCACATCAGGGATTTAATGTTTCTCATCATTTGCATTTTTAAGCCTATGATACTATGAATATTTTATACAGTAGTTAATTTATATTTATATACACAGAATAGTTCAAGTTCAAAATGATGTTTTTATGTATGGGTGTATGTTCTGAGGATTTTTTAGGGGATTTTAAGACAAATCGGTTTTTACTTCAAATTCTGCTGTAATTTATTGAGCAACTATCAAGAAAAGGGGGTTTAAATTTAGGAAATACAGGCAGCATTTACCTAGGCAGGGTGGCACATACCTGTAATCCCAGAGACGTGGGTGGCTGAGGCAGGAGGATCTGAGTTCAAAGCCAGCCTCAGTAATTTGCAATTTAGCAACACCTTAAGCAGCTTAGTGAGGCCCTATCTCTAAATAAAATATGAAAAGGGCTGGGGATATGGCTCAGTGGTTTAAGTGCCTCTGGTTTCAATCCCCAGTACCAATAAATAAATAAATAAATAAATGCAACATTTTTAAAGTAAAATCAAACTATAATTATCAAAATTGTGGTCATTTAGATTTCCTATTGCAATTTAACCCTTTATACCTGCTTCTAAATTGTTTTCTATAGATTTTAAAACACTTACCACCACTTCACATTATAAGATTTTGTATGCCCACAGACCATCAAAATTGTTTGTGTGTGTTGTTCCATTCATATTATGAAAAATTTCTAATATGTATAAAATGCAGAGAGATTATAATGAATCCCTATGCACACATGACCCAGTTTTGACAGTTATCAACTCAAGATGAATCTGATTTTCTCTATACCTAACCCACTTAAACATAGCATGCTTCAGATCTGGAATCAATTTCCTCCGTGTTCTATGATTCTTTTAGTATTTCAAGATTACATCTGGGTGCCAAGGGGTTACTTTGGTACTGACTTGGGTTCTGTTTTTGGTTTTTGGTTTTTAAGTTGAGAGAATAGGAAATATACTTTATTTTTAAGTTGAACATAAAATATATTATTCACTTTATACTGATTTTTATATCTGAAATCCAAGCTTTCAGAATTTTATCACTTTTTTCTTATCCCTATATCTCATTGATATCCAAAATATATAAAGAACCCTAAAACCTTCACAATAAAAATCCAATTATCCAATTAATAAATGGGGAATAGTTCTGAATAGACATTTCTCAAAATAAGAAATACAAATGGTCCATAAACATATGAAAAAATACTCAGTATCCTAGCTTTCAGAGAAATGCAAAGTAAAACTGCAATGAGGTGCCATCTCATCCATGTTTGAATGGCTATTATTCAATGTCCCTTGGGGGACACACTCAAATTATACCTGATCTATAACTCTCTGTCAAATCAGTTTAGAAAAATATCTGTATTAGTCAAATTAGGTTTATTGGGAATGTGTGGAAATGTGCATTATAATCTTTTTTTTGCTTTTAAAAATATTTTTATTTTTTATTTGTTCTTTTTAGTTATACCCAACAGTAGAATGTATTTTGGCAAATTATACATACATAGAGTATAACTTATTCTATTTAGGATCCTATTTTTGTGGCTGTACATGATGTGGAATTACCCTGGTCATGTATTAAAATACAAGGTTAGGAAAGTTATGTACAATTATTTCTACTCTCCTTCCTATTCCCCTCCCTCTCCCTTCCCTTCTTTTCCCTTTGCCTAATCCCATGGATTTCTATTTTTCCTCTCCCAACCCTCCCTTGTTTTGGGTACTCATCCACATATCAGAGAGAATATTCAGTCTCTGGTTTTTTGGGATTGGCTTATTTCACTTAGCATGATAGTCTCCAGTTCCATCCATTTACCAGTGAATGCCATTCTTTCAATCTTTTTTAGGGCTGATCAATATACCATTGTGTATATATACCACATTTTCTTTATCCATTCATCTGCTGAAGGATACATAGGTTGTTTAAAGAAGGTTATAATCCATGTAGCTTTTCACAAATGTATCTGACAGTTAACCATTTTGCAAGTAAATAACTGATGTCTCCAAATGAAATACAATTTAGAAAATGCTGATAATACCTTTGCTCTGGAGCTGTCAACAGATGTATCTAAACATTTCATTTTTACCCATCTTTAGAAAAATAGGTTTTTGTTTATATAACACTTAATTTTGTCATAAAATATTGGATGTTATCTTTTTTTTTCAATACCTCTTAGAGCTTTCTTTTAATGGCATATATATATTCCAAAAAACATGGCATATGATTGTCCAGCACATTTTAAATTAGATACAGCAAAATAGAAGGGGAACTTTTAGAATAAATGTTGTAGAACATTAGAAAGTGTTTTATTTATTTATTTTTAATTTTTTTTACAGACTTCATTTTGATTCATTGTACACATTGGATGTTATCTTTTTAATGCATATTCAACTCAGGAATTGTATTAAAGTTTTGTTATTCTTCTAGTAGTCATTGGAGTACTTCCACTCTTTAATTTGCATTTATTTTTTTCCTGTAGAGTTTTGTGAACTATTTTTAAAGTTTATGATTCAGTTAGTTTGGTTACTAATCTTCCACTTGGTCTTACCCATGTGGCATTAGGAACATATTTTGATCTTTATTTCTCAGATGGATGAGTTCAGAATAATTGAAGAATAAACATTTTCATTCATATCTCTGTTTTTACTTTTATAAATACAAAAATGGTCACTCCTAAGTTGGCATTTGTAATTTCTAAGGAAGTAGGAATTGTCTGAAGTTACCACAAAAGAGATTTAGTGCTAATTCTGGAACACGTTTGCATGATGGATTTCTATGGTACGCTCTTTAACTTTGCAGGTAGAATCAAGGTGAAAGAAAAAGGACAGTCTGGGGGGCACACAGTGAATACCATCATCTTAAACTACAGAATAAAATTTTAAATAATCCTGACAATTCAAAGAAATGGTCTGAACTTGTCCAAATCAAAAGTCTATTTAGAAAAATTATCTGCAAAATTTGAGACAAGCAATATGTTTCTTCAAAACAAAGATAAAAGTAAGCGTACTTATGCAAAGTGTAAGGATAAATGCTGTATTGGATATAATAGAAAGGGGTGGACTTGTGAACTAAGAGCTGAGTATGAATCTCAATTCCAACATAAAAACTGACTAAGACCCTGTTTTGTGTTATTCTGTGTGCAGATAAAATGCTGAGTAAAATGATTCTTGTCTTCTATGGCTTATATTCTAGTGGCTAAGACAGAAATTGATACAATAATAATGTTGTAATAATAATAATGATAACATTATAATAATAATAATGTTATTATTATACAATTAAAAAGTGAGAGGAGTGCTCTGAAGGCAAAGAGAGGAGCTTATAAATCTACCTTAGAAAAGGATCTTACCCTGTGTGAAGTTCAGGAACAACTTGTCTGATGGAGGCATTTTAGTGGAGAACTGAAGGATTAATAGGAGTTCTTTAAGTAAATGAGGAGGGGGCAAGACAGTTGTGCAGCTAAGAATATTCTGAGATGGAAAAAGGGTACTAAGAGTAAATGTTCTGTGGAGGGAAGAAACACAGCAGCAGCATATTAGGACAATGGAAAAATCTGGTGTACAGAGGAGAAAAGTAAATGGAAGTAGACCTTTAATCTGACCAGAATGGGTAAGGGACGGATCATGGAGGGTAGGTAGGTCATGGTAAGGATGTGGGTCTTTATTCAGTATGTCACAGAATAAAAAGATGAAAACAAAATGGGGCTTTAAAGTACATAATACATATGGCTAATGTTGTAGTATCCTCACAACCTCAGAATGAGTGGCTTACAGGAATACTTACAGTCCTGCATGATTTAACAATGAGATGTATTCTTAGAAATGCATCATGAGACTATTTTTTTGTTGTACAAACATCATAGGGTGTACTTAAACAAACCTAGATGGTACAGCCTACTGCATACTTTTGACTCCAAGGCTTCAAACCTGTACACCAGCTTGCTGTCCTGAAAAGTATAGGCAATTATAACATATCAGTGTTTATGTACCTGAACATATGTAAACATGGAAAAGGTGCTGTAAAAATACAGCATGAAAGCTTAAAAATGGAATGCCTATATATGGCACTTGCCATGTATAGAATTTGCAGGATTAGAAGTTGGTCTGAGTGAATAAGGAGTAAATAGGAAGGTCAAGGCACTACCATGCACTGTAGTGGACCTTACAAACAATGTGCACTTGAACTTTATTAACATTATATAAAAATTCATCTTGAACAAATTAACCTTAGCTTACTCTTCCTTTATAAAAATTTTATAAACACTTGAGTTTTTAAACTTTTTGTTTCTATTGGTAATAGCACTTTTATAATACTTAGTTACCCATGGACAAAAATATTTTCTTTCTTTATACCTTCATTGTACTGATTTTTCCCATTAAAAGTTTTAACCTTTTAACATTTTTTTTTTATTAAAATCTAAGTCAAAATCATGCACATTA
This sequence comes from Glaucomys volans, assembly GCA_020662805.1. Classification (NCBI taxonomy): domain Eukaryota; kingdom Metazoa; phylum Chordata; class Mammalia; order Rodentia; family Sciuridae; genus Glaucomys; species Glaucomys volans. The sequence goes on along the minus strand of JAJEJO010050702.1, from coordinate 3,689,508 downwards.
GCCTAGACCTACACAGGGTCAGGATCATCACTGTCACTGTCTTCCACCTGCACATCTCATCCTGCTGGAAGATCTTCAGGGGCAATAACACTCATGGAGCTGCCATCTCCTATAGGAACAGTGCCTTCTGGAACACCTCCTGAAGGACATGCCTGAGGCTATTTTACAGTTTACATTATTTTTGTAAGTGGAAGTGGAACCTTCTAAAATAACAAAAATGTACAGTTTAGATAGTACATAGTCATTTTTTATCACTATCAAATATCATGTACTGCATATTGCATGTGCTGTACTCTTACACAACTGGTAGAGTAGTAGGTTCATTTACACCAGCACCATCATAAAAGTGTGAGTAATGCATTGTGCTAATGTTACCATGGCTGCAATATCACTAGACAATAGGAATTCTTCAGCTCTGCTATAATCTTAATGGGACCCGTGATTATGTGTGTGGTCTATCATTGTCCGAAACATCATTATAGAATGCATAACTATTTTCCCACTCCGTAGTTCATAGTAGTCTGGGAAGAGTTCTTTGTCAGTCTTCAATTCCAGACCTGGAGATTCAGATTTTCTCTAGGGACTGAGCATTTTTTTTTAATAGCAGGAGGTGAGGTGGAAAGTAGAAGTTGGGAGCATGAGTTGGGGCAGGTATAACCTGGGTTGAGCTAAATCATGCAAGTGCTTTTAAGTCTGTTCTCAGAGATGGGTCATTTGTAACTGGTCATATCCATACTTTCCATTACTAGAAGCAAGTCACATGACCAAATTCAAACTTAAGAGTAAAAAAGAGCATATTTTTTTTTATGCTTCTTTTATGCTTCTTTTATGCTTCTTCCTCTTCCATGAGGAGAAATTTGATTATTTGGTGAAAAATATCAAAGGGCTCTTCTGGAAACTATGGTTGGAAGTCACTTGCTCTAGTCAAGTTAATCAAGCAAGAAAGGCAGCCCCGGTCCTAGCACAGGCCCTGCCCCTCGAATCTACAGCCCCAGGCTCACCACAGGCCCTGCCCCTCGAATCTACAGTACCAAGCAGAGCACAGGCCCCACTGCCCAGCCTGCGACCTCCAGTGCTGAGCATAGCACAGGCCCAGCTACCCCATATGCCACCAAGCCCTGAGGCTTACGCCCGGCCTGTGGTCTAGCACTGAGGCCTGCTGCACAGTCTCGTGTTCACATGGTGACTGACCATCGATCAACACAGGGTAGCCTTTGCTCACTAACATTGATTATTCCCGATCTGGAGGACACCATCCTTGGGGGGTAAGCACCCTTCTTGTGACACTGCATTATCAAGCTCCTTTCAGGCTACAGAAGACTAGGAGGTTTGAACAGTACAGTAAATTTTATTGTAGAATTTTTTTAATTAGTACTATTTTAATTGTTCCTATTTTACCTACTATATTCCTACTTCTTTCTTTCATTAATATTTTTCTTACTCTATTTTCCTCTTATATATCTGTTTTGTTGGAGACTCTCCCTTTTCTCATGCTAACAACCTATTTCTTTTAATTCCGCTTTCACTATTCCTATGATGTATTAACCCTATAGACTCACCTCTTCTTAATGTTAAATCCTACACCCCTCCTCATCCCCTTTGTCCACCATTAGAAACTGTGGTCCTTATTACAAAACTATTAGTTATGCTATAGATAATAATTTGAACTCATCATCTCTGCTTAGTAAGACAACACAGTTAATATCTAATAGTGACTATCTGGGTTAAGGATGCATATTGTTTTATGGTGTGCTGCTAATATTGATCTCTCACTTTTAAGGTGAGATATTGGAAATCTGCAGGGACACTGTAAGTCTGTAGGGGGGAAACTTCAATACCTCAGAATCATACTGCTAGAGAGGAAGAATCACAAGTAGCATGAGAAAACAAGGGAAGAAAGTGTCCCAAACAAACCCAGTGACAACATGGCAGAAGAAATGTCAGAAAAGGAGTTCAGAATGTATATGATTAAAATGATCCAAGAAGCGAACAGTGAGTTAAGAGAGCAAATGCAGGCAATGAATGATTGCACCAATAAACAGTTAAAAGAGCAATTACAGGAAGCAAAAGATCATTTCAATAAAGAGATAGATTCTGAAAAAATAAAACAAAAACAGAACTCCTTGAAATGAAGGAAACAATAAACCAAATAAAAAACTGGATGGAAAGGATCACCAACAGACTAGATCACTTGGAAGACAGAACCTCAGACAATGAAGACAAAATATTTAATCTTGAAAATAAAGTTGACCAAACAGAGAAGATGGTAAGGAATCATGAATAGAACCTCCAAGAATTATGAGACATCATGAAAAGGCCAAATTTAAGAATTATTGGAATTGAGGAAGGCGCAGAGGTACAAACCAAAGGAGTGAATAATCTATTCAATGAAATAATATCAGAAAATTTTCCAAATCTGATGAATCAAGTGGAAAATCAATTACAAGAGACTTACAGGACACCAAATGTACACAACTACAATAGATCAACACCAAGGCACATTATAAGGAAAGTACCTAACATACAAAATATAGAATTTTAAAGGCTGTCAGAGAAAAAGAAAGGCTTCAGATTACATATAGGGGGAAACCAATACGGATATCAGCAGATTTCTCAGCCCAGACTCTAAAAGCAAGAAGGGACTGGAACAATATATTTCAAGCTCTGAAAGAAAATGGATGCCAAACAAGAATCTTATACCCAGCAAAACTTACCTTCAGATTTGAAGATGAAATAAAATCCTTCCATGATAAACACAAGCTAAAAGAATTTACAAATAGAAACCCTGCACTACAGAACATTCTCAGCAAACTAGTTCATGAGGAGGACGTGAAAGACAACAATACAAGTCAGCAAAGGGAGGAACGACCCTAAAGGAAAAGTCAATCAAAGGAGAAACCATGTTAAGTTAAAAGCCAAAAATAAGCCAAAATTGGAATTCAAGTCATATTTCAATAATAACCCTGAACATTAATGGACTAAACTCATCAATCAAAAGACATAGGCTGGCAGATTGGATTAAAAAGAAAAACCCAACAATATGCTGCCTTCAAGAGACTCATATCATAGAAAAAGACATCCACAGACTAAAGGTGAAAGGATGGGAAAAAAACATACCACACTCACAAACTCAATAAAAAAGCAGGGATTTCCATTCTCATTTCAGATAAAGCAGACTTCAAGACAAAGTTAGTCAGAAGGGATAAAGAAGGACATTTCACACTATTTACGGGAAGCATAAATCAGCAAGACATAACAATCACAAATATTTATGTCCCAAACAATAGTGCAACCATGTATCTTCGACAAATCCTTCATTTCCAGAACCAAATAGACCAAAACACAATAGCACTCTGTGATTTTAACACACCTCTCTCACCATTGGACAGATCTTCCGAACAAAAATTGAACAAAGAAACCATAGAACTCAATAACACAATCAATAATTTAGACTTAACAGACATATTTAGAATATTCCATCCATCAATGTGTGAATACACTTTCTTCTCAGCAGCACACGGATCCTTCTTTAAAATAGACCATATATTATGCCACAAAGCTACTCTTAGCAAATACAAAAAGAGAGATACTACCCTGCATTCTATCAGATCATAATAGAATGAAATTAGTAATCAATGATAAAATAAAAAACAGAAACTACTCCAACACTTGGAGACTCAATAATACACTATTGAATGATGCGTGGATTACAGAAGACATCAGGTGGGAGATAAAAACATTCTTAGAGGTAAATGAGAACAATGATACAATATGTCAAAATTTCTGGGACACTATGAATGCAGTACTAAGAGGATAATTTATTGCATGGAGCACATTCAATAAAAGAATAAAAAGTCAACAATTAAATGACATAACATTACAACTCAAAGCTCTAGAAAAAGAAGAACATATCAGCACCAAAAGTAGTAGAAGACAGGAAATAAAATCATAGCTAAAATCAATGAAATTGAAACAAAAGAAACAATACAAAAAATTGACAAAATAAAAAGTTGGTTCTTTGAAAAAAAATTGATAAACCCTTAGCCACATGAATGAAGAGAGAGAAAACTGAAATAACTAAAATTCATGATGAAAAAGGAAATATCATGACAGACAGTATTGAAATACAAAACATAATTAGAAACTACTTTGAAAATCTATACTCCAACAAAACAGAAAATCTTGATGACATCAACAGGTTCCTAGAGGCATATGAACCACCCAAACTGAATCTGGAGGACATGCACAATTTAAATAGATCAATTTCAAGCAATGAAATAGAAGTCATCAAAAGCCTACCAACCAAGAAAAGCCCAGGACCAGATGGATTCTCAGCTGAATTCTACAAATCCTTCAAAGAAGAACTCATTCCAATACTCCTCAAAGTATTCCATTAAGTAGAGAAGGAGGGAGCCCTTCCAAAGTCATTCTATGAAGCTTATATCACCCTGATACCAAAACCAGAGAAGGACACATCGAGGAAAGAAAACTTCAGACCAATATCCCTAAGGAACATAGATGCAAAAATTCTTAACAAAATTTTAGCAAATTGCATACAAAAACATATTAAAAGATAGTGTACCATGATCAAGTGGGTTTCATCCCAGGGATGCAAGGTGAAATAAGTCAAACCCAAAAAACCAAAGGCTGAATGTTTTCTCTGGTAAGTGAATGATGATACATAACGGGGTGGGGGGAGGATAGCAGGGGGGTAAGAGAAGAATGGAGGAATTTTGGATGGTGTAGAGGAAAATGGGGCAGGAGAGGTGGGAGAAGGAAAGATAGTAAATTGAGACAGACAGTATTACCCTATGTGGATGTATGATCACATGGATAGTGTGAATCTACATTGTATACAACCATAGAAATGAAAAGTTGTACCCCATTTGTGTACAATGAATCAAAATGCATTCTGTAAAAACAATTAAAAACAATTAAAAAATTAAAAAATAAATAGCAAAGACATGTAATAACTAGTAAATAAATAAACAAGTACTGTAAAATAATAAATAGTAAAAGGTCAAGTCTTAAAAAGAAAAGATTATTGCACTAAAGGGAGTCTGAACTCAGCGAAATAGGGATTTTTAAACACTGGACTGAACTAATGGAAAAGTACTGGACTTTATTGGGGAGAGGCTAATCAATATGATTGAGCTATCTGTGTTTGCTAATTGTTGCTTATTACTGAAGTTAGGTTCCTACTTTTCCACAGAGACTGGGAAATAAGTGTATACCTTTTTACATAAATACATTTCAAAGGGATGCTTCCAAGTCCTTGACAGACATTCCTGGTCTTGGGAGGTTTATATCTCTAAAGGGATAAAGAAAGAATTTATAGTTTCGAGTTTTCTGAAGTCATATACTCTGAGAAAAGAGGTCAGGGGCCTGTAGTCAGGAAAAAAACTGCCTGAAGTTTAGTTGGCCTGAGGGGAATTTTAGGTTGTCTTGGTCACAGTGAATGACAGATATACCATTAGAAGTATCTCAAGATTGCCCCTTATAATCCCATCCTTCTTGAGATGAGCCATGGAATATTTGGCAGTATGTTGCTTAATTTCCCAGGACTTGAGAATTTTTTTGGTTGCCTTTGGTTTAGAATTGTTTTATAATTTCAAGTTAAATTTTCATTGAGATTAACGTTCACATTCCATTTGGTTTCTGAGTCTTGCTTTGTGGTTACAAAAGTAATATTTGTAAACATTTCATAAGCTCTCGAAAAGAATATGTATGCATAGTGACTGGATGCAGTGTTTTATATTAATTCATGCATAATATGTTTTATGCACATCTTTATGTAATAGATAATTAGGGGTTTGGTCATTTGAGGATATTGTTGCCAAGACTTGATAATGGATAACTATGAAGGGTATGATAAATAAAGGAATCAAGAATAACTAGATCATCTTGCTATAGGGCTTAACCTGAGCTACTTTGTGAATGTTGATAACATATTTTGACATAGAGGAATCGGGGAGGAACTAATTGGAGAATTATGTTAATTGTAGTAAACATCTACACTATGGTATCACTGCTCAGGGAGAGTTTGTAGACAAAGAGAAAAGAAAAATTGATCAAGATATAAATAATAAAGTATTTTCATGCTTTCTTCAAAATTCTTTTGTCATACAAAATTTATCTGTGTTTTATAAAGGAATTATCTATTTTTAATATGATCAATGAGAGTATTTGGAAATTTTCAATTTATGTTATATAATATCTACTTGGCCTGGAAATTATCAAGGGTCAAATAATACTATGATATAAAATATTTACTTTTCAATTATACCTTAATAATAGAATTATCTTATTTCCACCATCAATTCTTTATATGTTAATTAAATACTACTTGGAAAGTTACCAAACTGAGATAATTGTCTTTCCACTTTTCTTATTTACTTATTTACATTTCTGTAGGTAAAAATAACTTTAAAGGAGTTTTTCTTAATTGGTTGACTTGCCTAACCTAGTAAATTGTAGAGAATTATTGTTTCATTAATCTTTTAATTTGTGTTCCTAAGAAGCACAGCCTTGACATAAGAAATTATTTGTTGGCTCATCCTTAGCAACTTGCACTTCTCTAGATTGATAAAAATAATTTTAAATGAAATTTCATCTCAAACAATGTGCATTGATTTTACAACCTTGCTTCATACTCTCAATGTATTTTGCTATCCTTTAAATACCTTTACAACATTTATGTAGCAATTCATAATTTAATTTTTTGTTGTTGTTTTATTTTATTTTGTTGGTTTGTTTGTTTTTGTGTGGTACTGGAGATGAAATCCAGGGCCTTGTGCATGTTAAGCAAGCACTCTACCACTGAGCTACATTCCCAGCCCCCGACTTACAAATTATTTATAGTTGTCATGTTTCTTAATTTTTACCACAACTCTCTGATCTGGTATTAATAATACCTTTTTTTGGAAAAGGGAACATCTGCTTGGAATCAATGGCAATGTTGTACAGCCAGTAGAGGCCACATGGTCCCTCAAACCAGCTCCTCTGCCTTCTGATCTGGAGTTCTGGGGCCATACCCTAATAATTTCAAAGTAGTATCTGTAGTTTTATTGAATTACTTGCTCATGCTGCTCTTGCAAATCCCTTCTAAATGTACACTAATTAGGCAATCATATCCTTTATACACAGTGACTAGGACATGTCTGATTATCCCTCCCTACCTCCCCCAACTCTGTTCTTTTTGTTAATTGGGCACAGTAAGGATCTTGTATGAAATTGAAGCAGTGCTTCATTTGGGGGGGTATAACAAAGGAAGGTTATTTTCATCTCTAAACAGTTGCTGGCTGATCACCGTGTTCCATGCCACAGAAAGGCCTGAATAATTCCTTTAAAGCAAAGTCCAAAGCCAAGAATTAGCAGTCTTTCTGGCTGAACTGCAACTGCACACAGGTTGGCCTCTCATTTTTGCAGGAATGTTTTCATTAGGTCAGCTGAAAGAACTCCTCCTTAGTGGGAATGCAAAATGAGAAATGTAGACAAGGATGAGAAGAGGAGTTTTAGCAAGAAATGTTTGTAACATACCCATTGCATTTTCTCAAGTTTCAAATGACTGGAAATGTTATGCTTATGTTCAATCAAGTACTGTTTATTTTAATTTTATGAAACATAAAATCTGTTATTTATATGCTACTTCATATGCTCATATAAACACATCATTCACTGCTTAGCTGTACACTTTGAGAAATGCATCATAGTGCAGACAGTATACTTGAACAAACCTAAATGGTATAGGTCAGTCACTCAAAGTGGTCTCTTGATGTCATCAAGAGATGAAGTAAAAAAAATATATATGCTCCTGGCATAACAACATTCAGTTTTCCAGTAAACTGTTTTTATATAAATGGAAGGCATGTACTCTAAAATAATGATAAAAGTTTAATGTAAATATATAAACCAGTAACAGCTGTTTGTTATCATTATCAAGTATTATGCAATAAACATAGTTGTATGTTCTCTGCTTATATATGATTGCATCAGCACCACCATAAACACAGTAATGCTTTGGCCTGTGATGTTGTGAAAGCCACAGTGTCAGTTGGAGATAAGAATCTTTTAGCTCCACTTATTAGGGGACCACTACAGTATATGTAGTCCCTCACTGACTGAAGTGTTGCTTGTTAAGTTGCCCCAGGGCTGCATGTTTGTAACTTCAAGCTCTGGTGATCTACTTGTGCCGTGATGCTCAGTGTGAGCCAGTCCCCCTTTTGTTGGTGGGACCAACAAAAATCTGAGTATGTGTAGGTGTCTTCTAGTTGTATTATTATAAATTAGCAAGTCAAACTTTAGTCTCTCTCTGTGAAAATATAAAGAATTAATTGTTGTGTTAATTTGTAAACTCAATATACTTTAAAAAAGCGTAAACATTTGAATATGTAGAAAAATTTTATCAAGATAAAGTTTGATAGTTGTGAAAGCTACCTTACCTTTTTTTTATGGAGCACATGATAAGTTGCTTTTTATTAATAAAGGGAGAAGGATAGCTTAGTATCACATCTTGTCTCCTGATAAACATGGTTTTACTATTACTAAATATCACAACCAATTGCAATTCTTTAAGAAATAGGAGCAGAATATAAAGCACTTCTCATGTTTGCCAAGGCCAACAGTAAAAATTTAGAATATAAAGGACATAAAATAATTAAATTGTTGATTTGGTGTTATATGATATTTATTCTGACATATATGAATTGACCTGCAGTAATCTACAGTTAACCAATGGAAAAAGAAACAGCAGGCAAGTGTGAGATCTTGTTGAATTGATTTAATAGTTAAAAACTTTAAGATTTTTGTATTTTCTTCATTATAGATTTTTCCCATTAAGTTTGAAATATTATTTATTTTCGTTCCTAATTCTTTTTGGTGTCACCTTAAATTTTGCACCTGAGGCAAGTGTCTTATTGTTTTGATTCTGGTTCTTGTCCTGTGCCACTTAGATATTTTTAAGGTCATAATAAAGTATACTGTTTGTAGGAATACATCTCTAGGAATGGTTTAATCCTTAGCTAAGTATCTTAACTAGTTGTATATAAATATCACTTTTGCATTATTAAGAAAACTATACATGGTGGGGAGAAGGGCATCTGGACTATATTATAGGGAAGTATGAAGAGGGTTCTGCTAGCTTGTTCTTCAGTCTGTTTCAGTGCATCTTTGACAGGTAGTGAAGCTAAAACCCTATCAAGTTTGGAGGAACCCTGTAGCTTAAGTTATTTCACACTTTGCATTTCAATAACTATTATCAAATTCTTCCTCCTGAAGCAGTCAAATTACATTAGCACTTTGAAGGATGCCACTGTTACCTGAAAACAGGGTCTTTTAAAGAATAAATTGGCAGTCTTCATAACCCAGGTGATTCTGAAGGGGAAGGTTCACCCAGTCAGTCATCTGGAAATAAATAGCCCTCAGGCCCAGTGTTTCATTTAGAACATTTTCAGAGAAAGTAATTAAAATCCTTTTTAATCTTTTCTAAAGTGCCAATTTGGATGTGCTATAATCTGGGACTAGAAATAAAATGAATTCCAGAAGAATAAAATTTCTACTCAAAGAATATAAAAGTGAATCAAGAAAATCCCTATCTAAAATTTTGCATAAATAGACATTAGATTTTTCTAATAATGTATGCATATGTACATATTTTTTCAGTGCCTTGAGGACTGAAACCATGAAAATAATTTTTAAAGATTGTATATATAGCTTACACTAATTTGAATATCAGGTACAGATTGGAATTTGAGAGGCTAGATGCACTACAAGGAGTACAAAAAACTTAAAAGATAACATGAATTAATGAAATATAATTGCAAATATTACTAAAATGTGTGTATAAAGAGGAAATGTTTATACATTATATAGAAAACTGAGACTGGTCTCCCTTAATAAATGCTTTGCTATTATGTGTGCTATATTGTATAATCAAAAGCACATGCTATATGCAAAATAATAAATATGAAATATGAAGTGCTTAAATTTCACAAGTGACAGTTAAATAGTCAGGGGCAAGTGCATTATGAAACTAATGGTGTAGAAACTTCCTTATTAGCGTTTATATGTTAATGAATTGTTTTCCAATCCCAAGAGTTGAGTCTTGCTTTGCTTATTAAATTAGAACCCCGAGTGCATTTTCATTTGCTGATAAAATAGTCTGTGCATGTAGTAGATAAACCAGTTCTAAGGAAAACCTGGAGAGGATCCAATGGGATGTCATGAAATTCTTAGACACCTATGCTATTCTAATAGGAAATCACGTCAGAAATTAATCTCATTGTACTATAGTTTAAAAACAAAATTGAGGACCGTGAAAGCTTATTGAATTACTCAGAATAACTGTCAGAACATGTTAGAATCTGGATTAAAACCACTTCTCAAGACTCAAAGACTCGAATACTCTTCTTTACATTAGCCGTCAACCTGCAATCTTTTCTTAAACAGTGTGAATAGGTACATATTTTCACCTTGATTTTAAAATAATTTTCTGAGAAACTTAATTTTCAACTAAAATAAATATGTAGTATTATTTACTTCTTTTATAATGTTCTTATAAATATGTTCTTATAAAAATGTTCTTATAGGTGTGGATAACTATATGCTTATGAGGGATGTGTTCTAGTTTAGACAACTGAATCCCCAATTCAGGATTAGTGAAGGAAGACATTAATAAGTGAGAAATATTTATCCTGCTGCTTTTGTGTGCACCTGAGCAGCAGAGTTCAGAGGCAGGATGGGCCACTGCAGTCTATGGGCTGCCTATTTCACTGCTGGGTGTAGTATCTGCAAAATAATATAATGTAGATGCTATATAGACTTGTGAAATATTTGTGATTCCAAATCAAGCTGTTCCTAAACTTTCTTCAGTTATGTTTTAAAGCTAATTTTATTTTTCTGTATATGGTATCAGTGAAAAGCAAGGAGAAGATCTATTTTCTTTGATTGAAGTAATCACACTCACTTGTCTGTAATCATACACTGTGTTTTGTTCACTATATGATAGATGGATTCCATTAGTCAGCTACCTAGGGTAGGAATCTTAAATGCAATCTGAGGAATTTATAGCCAGAAAATAAATAACACAAATCTATTCTGTTACTTATACTAAGAAAGAAGTAAAATAGAAGGAAGGTATGTCATACTTATTCAACTCCTGTTATGTGTTCAGAAGATGAGTTTTATTCCTATTCCTGATGGATTTTTGCCAGATTTTCAGTCAAGTACTAATCCAAAATTCTTAGTTGAATATTCAGACTTACCAAAAGGGATGGGTTTCATTGTTTACCTAGACAAGCTCAGAATCAATATTTAACTGATGGTGGGAAGCCATTGAATGTATCTGAACAGGCCACTGAGATGATCAAGCCTGAAATATAGGAATATTTATTTGGAATCAGTGTGCAGGATAAAGTAGAAAAGACTAGTCAGAAAGTTGTGATTGTCTAAGCAATAGAATGAAGGACTTCATTAGGGTGGGGACCATTAGGGGCTGAAAAGGATGTTTATGCCATTAAGATGTCCACCTTACATGCAGTTACTTTCCAAGGAAAAGTGGAAGTAAAATGCACTTATGTTTCAAGCTTGGATAAGTGAGGAAGAAGGGACTAATGCCTTCTGAGTCTTACCAGGTGCCATTGCAAAATGCAAGTTACACATATTGTCTCATCTAACATTAACAGAAATATAGTCCATGGAAGAAGAAGGTAGCCATGGAGAGGACTGATGAAATAGGAGACTTCAGACTCAGACTTCAGCTGCATTGGGAAATTCAGGAACTGAGCATCAGAGAGAAAGAGAGAGAGCTTAAAACAATTACAGACACTTTGAAATTATTTGAAAGAACTCAATTATATTCAGAAAACAAGATAAGGGAGTCATGGTCAGAATTTTGGGTAATGAATACTGATTTTATTGAATCTCGGGAAAAACAGAAGCCAATGAGAGACAGGAAAAGCAGCTAACAAAATGCCCAATACAGTGTTGTACCATAAAAATCAAAGCAAAAGAAGGTTTTGAAAAGGAAAGACTTGGTGATAGTGGTAGATACTATGAAAAATGAGTAGAATGAAAGTTAAAAACAAAGCTTTATACTTTGAAATAAAAAAGAATTGATGATATAAATAAGTTTTGATTAGGTCTGAGGATATAGATACAGTCAGTTTTAGAGTATACCTAGCATATGCAAGGCCCTGGGTATAAAACCCAGCACTGCAAAAAAAATATTAAAGTTATTATTAATTCAATAGGAACATAGTCTAGAGCAAAAGAGCATTATCAGCATAAGTCAACAAATATTTGTGAAATGAGAAGTAAACCCATACCCCTTTGTAAGAAAAATCGACATTTCAGAGATCAAACCAGGATAAAACCAGGATAAAGAAGGTCCAACTCAAAACAATATTTGCAGGAGAGGGAGAGTACTGGTGGAAATGTAATTTGAGCAACTTCTTGAGACTTTATTGGAGATGCAACCAAGCTGAGGTATTCAAATAGTCAGTATTAAACTTAGAGAAAAGAAATCCAGGCTCAGTCTGGAAATGATTGAAGGGAAGAAGAAATACAACAGGAAAGAGACATCAATAACTTTCAAGAGATGAAAAATTCTAGGTTATCTCACAAACGTTCAAAAAAGGCAAATAAACCACATGACCAAAGAAGAGTTTTGATGCCATATATGTGGATTCTGGATTGACTGAAGAACTAATGTCTTGCTTTGGGAAAGAAACAATATCTTACTGGGTAATATCTTGCAACCAGTACAGCCCCAGCATTCAGCACAGTGCCTATCATAATATATATTCTGTAAATAAACCAAGAGTTCAGTGAATGAATGAAAGACAGGGAACCATTAAAAGATTTTGAAAAGGAAAGTGAAACAAGGATAACATTTTTATAAGGTCACTCTGCCTACAAGAAGATAATAGATTTGAACTGGGAAAGGTTATAAGAAATAAAGTTTTTATAGAAGAAACATGATTGTTGTGGTAGAAATAATTATGTTTAAATGGAGATAAAGAGAAGCAGATGATTTGAGACATGTTTGAATTAATGTGAAAAATCAATAGAACTTCGTTGTTTAAATTATGAGATGAGAGTGAGGGAGGAATGGGAAGGTGCTCAGGTTTCTCTTCTTGGGCAACAGGATGAAAAAATGGTGAGGGGATACATAATGAAGAGAAATTTGGGGGAGAGGGAAAGGAAATTATAATGAGTTCAATTTAAGGCTTGTTAAATTTGATAACTCTATGGATAATCCAAGTAAAAATGACCAATAGTCTGGTTGTTTGTATCTCTGGATCTCAAAAAAGAAACATGGACTAGCATGAACATCAGTAGTTGACACTTGTTTGCAGAAGATAGGAAGACTCCATGAACAAAAACATAAAATTGTGAGCAAGGAAATTGGGAGGTAAGAGATATTAACATGACTGATGTCGGTAGCTGATGTGGGTAGTTGATCAGAGAAGAGAGATGAAGTCAAAACAAATTGGACACTGGAGAATTTTTTGCAAAATTAGTGTTTATACATAAGGACTGGAGATGGAAAGAGCCTTTCATCTGAAAACATTCCTTGGAAAGTTCCCAAGTAGAATGGGTTTTCTGTGGTTGGAATGACACTGGGAAGAAAGCATTAATGATTAAAGTGTCTGAGGAGAATTCCCAAGACTAGAATTCATTCTCAAATGTTTTATTGATAGAAAGAAATGGGTCTGTCAGTAGTTCTGTAGTTCTACAAAAGGGAGATTTGCAATCTCACAAGACAATGCATAGTGGAATGATTATAGAAAATGCATTTGAGATGGTGATAGTCTTCTCCAATGGAGGGGAAAAATACAAGCGAATGGTGATTGTCAACTTTTGTCAACCCACTGTGATAATGTCTGTACTTTGAGAAAGTTTTCCATCCCTTCCCACCCAATCTAATTTCATTGATATCTATAGAAATACATATTTAACTCTCATTTCAATATATAATTTAGTTATTGATGAAATCTTTATTATAATAAGAGATCATTCAAATTATGCCTTTAGTTTCCTTCTTTTAGTCTATTTTATACCCTTCTTTAGATTTTTTTTTTATTAAATCAAGTTTACTAAAGTCTTTGAGAGAAATTAGAACAAAGTCTAAAGTCTAAAGAAGTATTTCTCCATTCAATAAGAAAGTTATTTCTTAAATCTATTGTATGGAGGAGAAATTTTAAAAATCACTTTAGATACTGTATTTGAAGAAAACCTAACTTATATTCAAGTGAATAGTGCAATTAAATGTTTTTTAATATCATGCTTGTTTCTCTGGGCACATTTTCTTCTGTATATCTCAATTTTGAGAAAATTTCAAAACATCGGGTACAATTTACCTAGAGGCCTAGAATCTTGGGTAGTTTGGCTTTAGCTCAGTAATTCTTTCCTCCACCATGTTTTTGGGTGTGAAATCTCTGTCTCTCTCTCTCTCTCTCTCTCTCTCTTTACACATCTGAGTCTAATATCCAGATGTGGGGTAACATATATATTATTGTGAATAGTTTGTGTTTCATCTTTAGTTTTATTCTGTTTATTTTTCACTTCATTTGAAAAATGTATTCTCCTAATCACAAGTAAAGTGTGAATATGCTGTAAATCTGAAAATAAACATTCAGAAACTGGAGTATGAAAATTCGTAAATCCATGAATTTCAAAAAATTGAAAAGAGAACACCATGATAAATTTTGTTATTTGTATATTTATTAGAGTTGAAGATCTACATTACATACAAAGAACTGAGACAATAGTTTCTTGAAATGGTGGAAAATTGCTCTGGGCAACATTGACAATAATAGATAAGCAAACAAAAACAAACCATAGAGATGGATGTGAGGTAAAATATACTGTGAGCGTTGTGTGTTACTGTACAGTTACTTCATGAGTCAACTGTACACACAGATTCTTAATGTGAGGAAACAAAAGTTATTTGATTCATACAGTGTGACTTATTAATTATCTATTGTAAACATGACAAAAGCAATTATTTGCAACATTTGCCTCATTCCACATGATCTGTTGAAATGTTACTATCGTCAATACTCATATTTTCTATTATTCCTCTGTTCTAAATTTTCATTCTTTTATTCTTATTGAAGTTGAGCCCTAAATTATATTCCTTTATTCTATCAGCCAATGTGCATTTGGGACTCATAATTGAGTATGAAGTTCTTACAACCCTCCAAAACATAGAAAACCAAGAGTTCTTACACTGATTTTGATTACCAGACACCTAAGATATGAGTAAAGCCTCTATAAATGTAATAACATTCATTGAATTACACACTTAAAATGGACAAATTTAATAGTGTGCAAGTTATATCTCAATAATTTTTTTTGTTTGGTTTTGGGTTTAAGAGAGAATTAGGACAGGATTTTAATTGTAACCCCTCTTGATTTGTGACTTTGGATTCATGAATCTTCTGTGCAATCCTGTGAGGTCAATTAGTCAAGTCATAATTTTATATTTTAAACTGCTCCTTTCTCCCTAGATACTTTCTTAACTTTAAAAATGTTCAGTGAGTTTCTCTTATTAAAAATGAACAGGAAGCAAATGATTCTTTCTCTCTCCTTCCTTTCTTTCTTGCCTTCTCCTATATAATAGTATAAGTAAGAAATAGTCTTCACACTATTTCCACATCTTTAACTCATCCCGTCTTTCCTTTACTCTTTGGAGAGACTGACTTTACAAGGCCACAAGTTACTCTTACATTGCCGGCTGCAATGATTTCTTCACAGCTCTCATCTTCCTGGGAATTCTCTGGAGAACCTCTTTAATTGTTTTTTGTTTTCTTAAAATTGTTGTTTTCTTTTTTTTGTTTGCTTGTTGTTGTTTTGTTTTACAACTACTCTGAAAACCAATGTGGAGAATACTCAAAACACTAGTAATGGAACCACCATATGACCCAGCTATCACACTTCTTGGTGTTTATCCAAAAGAATTAAAATGAACAAACTATTGCAATACAGTCACTTCAATGTTAAAGCAGCACAATTCACAACAGCCAAATTATGGAATCAGCCCAGATGCTGGTCAATAGACAAATGAATCAAGAAAATGCAGTACACATACACAATGGAGTTTTACTCAGCCGTGAAGAAGAGTGAAATAATGGTATTTGTCAGTAAATAGATGGAAATGGAGAACATGCCAAGTGAAATAAGTTAGACTCAGAAAATCAAGAGTTAAATGTTTTACATGGAAGCTAGAGCAAAATAAGGGAAAAAAGGTGGTGGTGGGGGGGGATCAGATATCGTAAATATATAAGGAAAATCAGTGGAATAGAAGTAAGAGAATGAGAGGGAGAGAGGAAGGATGGGAAAGGGAAGGAAATATGAAATCAGTTTAATAAAAATCATGTTATATGTATACATAAATATATCAAAGAGAATTTCACTTTAATGTATATGTAGACAGTACCAATAAAAAATGAATAAATTAAAGAAGTAAAAGAAAAGACCAGTATAGAGGAAGGAGAATCATGGGAAGGACGGAGACAGGAAATGATTCCCTTGCTTTCTCCTAAGTATTAGGTATAACTAAGAAATAGTCCCTACACTATTTCCACATCTTTAACTCATCCCATCTTACCTTTACTCTTTGGAGAGACTGACTTTACAAGGTCACAGGTTACTCTTACATTGCCAGCTGCAATGACTTCTGCATAGCTCTCACCTTCTGGAACTCACTGAAATAGGGCATTGAAAGCAAATTCTTTGAATGTATGGTTTTTTGTCAAAATGAACCTAACCACTATGTACAACTATAATGCCCTAAATAATTTTTCAAATGTTTTTTGATTGCTTTATTTTTAACTTGTCATATCCATTCTTGGATCACACTTTTATACTTCTATTTCTTCTTCTCTTTTCTTTTCTTTTTGCTTATCTTATTGTTCCTATCTCCCCGAGTCCTAGATTCCTCCCAGGTATGTTCCATAATTCTCCTGGCACTAACTCTCACACCTCTGTAAAAATGGCACCCAAACCCTTAAGTCTAGTCTTGATCTTTGTCTTAACTTCAGGTACATATTTTCAACTTCCCATTTTGATTTCTCTGTCAGGTCACTGAACCTTTAAAAAAAGTCACTTTCATTTTTCCTCCAGACTCTTTGTCTCCAAATCTCTAGCAGTAGCACATCCATACATCTAGTCCACCACAAAGGACTCTTGAGAGTATATTTAGTCCCATATTTTTCATTTCTATATACAAAATATTAGAATATAAAATTGACCAACTCCTATGAATTCTATCTCAAAAGTTTTTTAAATAAATAAAATCTTTGTCTTCATATTAATAAACTCATCCTTGGACTCAAAGGCAGGGAAGGGGTTGATATTGCCTATACAATGGTGCCCCCTTATCTGCTGTTCATTTTCCATGGCTTTAGTTATTCTCAGTCAACTGTGACCCAAAAATATTAAATGGAAAATTCCAGAAATAAGCAATCTCTAAATTTTAAATCACACACTCTTTTGAGTAGCATGATAACATCTTATGTCATCCTGTTCTACCCCACTAGGGTATGAATCATTTTATTTGCATGGTGTATTCATACTGTATATGTCATACTGCATACCATACTGTATATGGTAACCTATTAGTTACCTACTAGCCATCTCAGCTACCAGATTAACTGTTCTGTTGTTGCAATGTTTGTGTTAAAATAGTACTCTTTTTACTAAATAGTGGACTCAAAGTTCAAAAGTAGTGATGCTGGCAATTTGGATATATCAAGAAGAAATCATAAAATGCTTTAAGTGAAATGGTAGGAAAGAAGAAAAGTAAATACTGAGTTCCTTAAGTAAAATATGTCAAATTTATTTAAATTATCCTTCAAAAATGCTTTTTGTCAATTCCTCATCAGTTCCTGCCCCTGGGGAGGTGGTGTGGGGCATGGAGCTATTTAATAATTCCTTTTGTGTGCTACTTCTCATTCTTTAAAACAAGTAAAAACTTAACCTTCCTCAACTTTTTTCACCTGCTACTTAGAAGAACTCTACCAAGGAAACATATAATTTAAAAGGTAATTATCTGGTGTCATTTGGATGTGTAGCTATACCTAAAGGAATAATTAGGTATGGAGGAAGAAAATAAATAGCAAACCTTATGAGACTTATTTTTTATTAGAATTTCCAAGGTTCTAAACTATCAATGGCTAGGGACTGAACCTTAATCATAAGTACACCCTTTAAGACATTTACTCTCATTTAAGACATTCTTTTAAATGTGCTTTCTTAGAGTCAAGTCATGAAAGGGAAGTTCTCCTGTCATTGACTATGAAGCAGTTAAGAAATACTTTGGGATTCAATATAGAAAGTCCCCAAAGTTACATAAAAGTGAAAGCAAAAGTTAAATCTCTTTTTTAAAAGAAGAAATTGAATATGAAAAATGCTATTTCTACTTTGTGCCTGCATATCAAAGTGTAGGTAAGATCAAAGTACAAAAGGATCCATTTGGCTAGATTATGAAAGCTTTTTCACAGATAAGCAGAGTTCAAAGCAGGCCAGTTCTGGTTTCTGCTCCTGCCATTGTTAGGGGGAATCTTTTAGGCTAAAACTCTAAATCTCCCTAGAGCAGGTATAGTTGTGAAGTACCTGTGCAGTTTGAACTGAGAATCTAGTCTGAATTTCTAAGATCTCTGGACTCCTTATCTTTTTCCTGAAAAGTCTTTACACCAAAGTGTAATCTTATTTTTATTTCTTATTCTAGACCACAGTCCTATCCCATTTAAAGGTTATAGCTTTGGGGGACTTAGCTGATCAATATAGGAATACAGAAGAAATACTTCGTGCCTTTTTTATACCAGGAGTACCACTCACCCACACAAACAAACAAACAAACAATAACACAGGAAAACAAACAGCATATTCAAGTAAGCTAGGATTAGAAGGAATTGGAAGCCACTACAAAATATTCATGTATATGAGTACAACTCATTCTCCATGGTTTGGAGAAAATTACAGAAAGGTATCAGGGTTGGTCAAAATGACCATGGTAAGCTACACATCTCACGGTTTGTGGATGGGTACAATAGGCATTGGAAAAAAGCTAATGAATCATCTAAATGATTGGGTTTTGAAGTTTAAGACTACTAGGGATTGGGAATACCTGAGACAAAAGATCTGGAAAATCAGTCAAAAGTTTGTCTAGTTTCCATCACTGTAGAAAGCTACATCTAAGTTCAGAACACACAACATGTAAAACAAGGTTGGAAAGTGTTTCTCAGATTTTCTTCTCTCATGTTTTCATAGAATGCTTTTTTTTTCTTTTGAGGAAAAACATGACCAAGCCTTGTTTCAAGGTTCATCTCAAAATTACATGAATCCAAAGAGGAGTCTATGCAAGAGACAGCAAGGCACTCTATTTAAGCTTCTTGTTTTTGATTAGAGGTTCAGGATTCATTGAGTAGAAAGGTATAATGTGGTTCCAGGAATGACTAATCATACCAAGGGGTTTGACTTTCTTTTACAAAGGACTTTATGTCAAGATGCTGGGAGTCCCTTTTCTTTATGAAGATGGTGTAACTCATTATGAGTCAGGCTCTGCCTTACACTAGAAAGCAATCCAAGCTCACTAGGAAGGTTACCTCCTTAGCAAGAGTTAGCTCATCCATAAATAGCTAAAAATGGGATCCAAATACATGAAAATAAATTGGTTGTGAAGAGCATTCAGGACACTTAAGATATAAGTGACCAGAAAAGGGAGAGGTCAAATCTTGGGCTATACGTTCCTTTATCAATCCTCTAAAGTCCTATTTACACTGATGGGTTAAGTGCTCGGAACAAGGACACCCGTAACCACACTTGTGGGACAGATGACCTCAGATGAGACAGTGAAGTAGAGAGATCACATCAGCACCAAAAGACACACCAATGTTGTGCTCTCACACTTGAGTGTCTGTCCTACTGGACATTTGTCCTAATCAATCAAAATAGAAAATATAAATTTATCTTCTGGCTGGATCACTGAACCTGGTCCCAGTCCCTCAGTGAACTTTTCTTTTTCTCAATGTTGATATGAAACAAGTATTTCTTCCTCATGTGTTAGGAACAAACAAAAATGTGTTGTTAATTTTGTTATTATCCTAAATGGGCTAAAAGAAGGGTAAGCCATTGTTTTTTCTGTCTTCCACAAAATTTGATTTTTCATCAATTTTCTTTTAACCACTGTCTGGGTCAAAATGAGTCACTAAAGTGAAGTACAAGAATAAAGGAAATCAAAAGCAACATCATGAGGTGCGTGGAGCAGCATCAAAGGCCCTAAATGAAATTGTGTACACTGTGTCTTCTCAGTTGTTCTCTATTATAACCAAAATGGATCCTTATTGATTTATTTAATGCCTGTTTATATTTTGGTTTCTGCATCTGATTTTACATTTTCTCAGGAGTAAAGAATGTCTTTCCATAAGAATGGTAATGAAAATTTTCAAAGTTACTGAGATTGGGAAATCCAACACTCTGTGTTCTTTCTTCTATTAATTTAATTTTTTAATTTTTCACCCTATGAGAATAAATATCTTTAGGATACTACTTGTATGTGATATTTGTCTTATAATAGGAAATTATTAATTCTTTTTTTTATTTGCTTATTGATTCATTGAACACAAATGGAGTACAGCTATTGTTTCTCTGGTTGTACACAAAGTAGAGTCACACCATCTGTGCGTTCATACATGTACACAGGGCAATGATGTCTGTCACACATTCTGTTAATATTCTTACTCCCCCACCCCGACCCCACCCCTCCCTTCCCTCTATGCTTCCTCCATTCTTGCCACCCTCCCCCCCACACACATTATGCATCATCATTCATTTATCAGACAGACCATTCGGCCTTTGGATTTTTGGGATTGGCTGATCTCACTTAGCATAACAGTCTCCAATATCATCCATTTACCTACAAATGCCATAATTTTATTCTTCTTTATGGCTGAATAATATTCCATTGTGTATATATACCACAGTTTCTTTATCCATTCATCTATTGAAGGGCATCTAGGTTGGTTCCACAATCTAGCTATTGTGAATTGAGCAGCTATGAACATTGATGTGGCTGCATCACTGTAGTAATCTGATTTTAATTCTTGAAGATGTATTTTTTGGCATAATGGTAGGTCAGTAGCTCCAACCTAGTGTTCTTAATATTGTGTATCATCAAATGAGACAAATTCAGCCATGACATTATTATAATTTAATCTGAAACATTAATTTTTTTTTTTTTTGCAGTGCTGGGGATTGAACCCATGGCCTTGTGCTTACAAGGCAAGCACTGTACCAACTGAGTTATACCCCCAACCCTGAAACATTAATTTTTAATAGAAGCCAATAATGCTGAATAAGATGATGATTTAGATATAAACCATTAATAGGGTTTGAAAAAAACACTTTGCAAAGGTCAGACTCTCTTAGCTTAAATGAATTTATTGATTTTATAAATGAATTTATAAATTTGCTGAAATCTTATTAGAATTATTAAAGCAGAAACTTAGAACTTCTAGGGGATTGAAATACAACCTTTCCTCTGTATATAACCTATTAAAATGTTTACTAAAAGTAGAAACATTTTACTGTTCAAGTTAACTAACTGTAATTTCATAATCATTGGTTTATAGATATCCACTTTGGACCATTTTTGAAGCCCAGTTTAGAAAAATCCCAAGGTAAGATATTTACTTATGTACATGTACATGGCTATTTTAAGAAATCAAAACTTGTGGCAAAACTGTACATAATGAAATATTAAAACATATTTCTAGTTGCTAAGAACCCAGAAATATTCTGCTCCATGAGAAGCACTCAATGGCATTGTTTCCTTAGCTTTTTGTAATCTTTCTCAATTTTTAAAAGATAGTAAAAGTGCATGAAGGATTGCTTGTGTTCTCTCTGCCACACAAAGAAATCAGGGCGCCAACATGCAAAGCATTTAGGAAACAAATTAGGCTGTACAGTGCAGCAGTCGGTATCACTGAGTTGTTATAAGAGTCCAGAATCCAGTGTGTTCGGGAACAAGGGGGACCTGTCAAGAAATTATAAATAAGCAAAATAAGAGTAATACTATATCTACTTAATATAATTTAGGCTCTATACTAAGTACTTTATATACTTTCTATCATTCAATCCTCCAGCAATTCTATTAAGTAAAATTATTATTATTTTATTATTATTAGTCCCATACTGAAATGAGAAACCTGAGGTTCCCTCAAGTTTCTTAGGTTATATAACTGGTAAGTGGCACAGTTACTTTAGGTCTAACACTCAAGTTTTTGTTCCCTATAACTATGTAACTACCTGGGAAAGATAAGAGTTAAATGCTGTATTAGGAGCAAGAGAGGCTTTGGATGGAGGGAATGGAAGGGAATTCTTCACAGTATGATGACCGCTAACAAAAGCATGAAAGAGGACGGAGACATAAACTGTGCTGGAGGGAATGATGCATGTTTGAGGAAAATATAAGTAAGATTGTGCTGGAGGAGATGCAATTGTGTGGACTTTGATGGTAAAAGTGATCCTTTCAACTTGGTAATTGGTCCCCATCTCTAATGTTATACCTGAAAAATGCTGAGGTGGATTTTGTACTATCATAGATGAGTGAGAGAATCCATAACCTGATGGAAGTAACCTGTTGAAAAAAGTTACAATGAAATACTAGACTTACCCAGCCCTACCATGGTTAGATCCCAGGAGAGGAAGTAGAAATAGAGGGAGATGTGAATGCTTGTTGCCAGAAGAATAAACAAATATGACATTATTTATGGCAGATAAGGCAAAAGACATAAAAGAAAAAGGAAAATAGATGATTTTAAGATTTTTCCAATAGAAAAAGGGAAATTTTCAAAACTGAGAAATGTAAGGATACAAATAGTTTTGTTAGAGAAGATGAGTTTGGTTTCCATATTTTGCTTTTGAAGTGTAATAGAGGAAATGGATTCAAATATCCTTTAGGTGTTGAGTGAAGGAAAGAAATAAAGATTAGGTCTTCATTGTATTAACTTTATTTATTAAAGTTTATTTGCTGTAAGAATTGGTATAAAATAGAAGAAATAATTTTTTAACATTCTTCATCTACTATTTTAATTATGTAAAAAATAATTATGGAAGTATTTTCTTTGGGGAGATTCCTAGAAGTGTAATTAAAACACCATAAATGTAAGAAGTTTCATTGCAACTGGCAGATTTTCTTGAAGAAAGAATACAAGATCAAGCTTTAACACCAGCATGTTAACATAATTGCCTTGCCATCTTCTAATCACCGTACATATTTCACCTGTGCTTTAAAATTTTGATTCACATTCTTTCATTACTGGTAACACTGAAAATTTATATATAGCTAATAGTCATTTGCATTTCTTTAGTTAATTATTTTATCTTTTGCTTAGTAAGGTTTATTATTTTTGCTTTGCTTTTTAAAAAATATTTTATTTGTTCTTTTTAGTTATATGTTACAATTGAATGTATTTTGACATATTATACATACAGGGAGTATAATTTTCCATTCTTGTGGTTGTACATAATGTGGAGTTACACTGGTTGTATATTCATATATGAACATAGGAAAGTTATGTCCAATTCATTCTACTGTCTTTTCTATTTCCATCCTCTCTCCCTTCCCTTCATTCCCCTTTGTCTAACCAGCGAACTCATATTCTTCCCTCTGCCCACCCTTATTGTCTATTCATCTGCATGTCAGAGGGAATATTTGATTTTTGGTTTTGGGGAATTGGCTTATTTTACTTAGCATGATAGTCTCCAGTTTCACACATTTACCAGCAAATGCCGTAATTTCATTTTTCTTTATGACTGAGTAATATTCCACTGTGTATATACACCGCATTGTCCTTACCCATTAACCCATTGAAGGGCACCTAGGTTGGTTCCATAGCTCAGCTATTGTGAATTGAGTTGCTATAAACATTGATGTGGCTGTATCACTGTAGTATTCTGATTTTAAGTCCTTTGGATATATGCTGAGAAGTGGGATAACTGAATCAAATGGTGGTTCCAGTCCAAGTTTTCTGAGGACTCTCCATACTGCTTTCTAGAGTGGTTGCACTAATTTGCAGAACCACCAAATAGCTGGTATTTTAAACATAATTGCAGACGAACATGTATGAATGAAACATAGCTAAGCTTTTAACATACACATGAGAAGATTTGCAAGCTGAATAAATGCCTGGTGTCCTATCCTTCATTGTAAACTACCAAAAATTTTGCTTGGGATTTATTTCTTTGTTTGGCAACATAATGTTGATTTTTTTAAAGAACAGAATAAAGGATGATCATGCAACTCCCTTAATGATGCAAATCACTTAGAACACTGCTCCAGCAAACATTTATTTCAATTTGTTTTTGACAATTTCTTTCTCTTACTTTAAGCATTTTCTTTCATCTGACATTATCATCATTCTGTTAACAGTGTTTCAGGTAAAATACAATTTAAAATCACTTATATTTTAGAATCAAAGATTCATTCATTGTCCATGAAACATGTGAATCAGTAAACAAGAAGATGAAGAAAGAAGAGCAGCACTTCTTAAACTGCAAATTCATTTTGAGAGATGTCTTTCCCTAATGCTTGGATTAATATTATAACAATAAAACTTTTTTTTCAAGCAGTAAAAACACACAAGTTTTCCAGAGTGGCTGTACCAATTTGCAATTCCATGGGGAGAGCGAGAGAGGAATGGACGATCATTAGATTATGTAGAGGGAAATAAGAGGGGGAGGAGGTGGGGTGTAAAAAATGTTGGGAGGAGACAGACATCATTACCCTACATACATGTGTGATTAATAAGAATGATACGAATGTACATCATGTACAACCATATAAATGAAAATTTGTACCCCATATGTGTACAATGAATCAAAATGAGGTCTGTAAAACTAAAAAAAATTTTAAAAAATAGCATGCAAGTTGAAATTGTATGTACAACTTCTTGGATGAATTTGCTTTTAGTGATGTTCATTCATTGTTTACATTTGTCTAACATTTATTCAGCACCTATTATGTGTTCAATACTGAGTTAACCATAAAGAAAAATAGGGTATCTCTTTTCAAGATGTTCACAATATAGTAGGAAATAACAAGATATCTAAACAAGTTATTATAGCATAGTGTGTTCCCCTGCTATGGAAGCTCAAGGAAGGTTTACTCATTCTGATGGGGTAGAGATTAACACTTTTAAAAATCATCCAGGAAATGTAAATCTTTAGTTGTTAAAACCATAAAAGATACAATTTCTAAATTTTGTTCTGTGTTTGTCTGGAAGTCAGTCTTCATATGGTGCTATTAATGTATTTCAGAAAGTCGGTATTTAAAATATAAAATACATTCCCTGTGGTGGTAAGCTTATTATTTTCCTTAAAGAGCAGAACCATTAAGAGTGGTGCTTGTCAAATGCATTAGAAAGTGGAGAGGAGAAGCTATCACTTTGTTAGCAGTTTCACTGAAGGTAAAGAAACCCCTTTTGTACAGGCAATGAAATGAGTCACTTCAGTTTTTGAAAATAAATTGGGTAGGTTTAAAAAGTTACACTGAGGGTTCCCTTTCAGCAGGTGATAAATGGAAATCTCTAAAAACACAACTGTAAGAAGCTTTAAAATGCTTTGCTGAACTGAATTTAGCAAAGAAAAAAAAAAAGCAAATAATTCAAAGGAAATAAAGATGAAGTGAAATCAGAAACCCTGAGAGGTGAACAAATGGAAAGTTTGGAGCACAAGATCTAGCCTAGGGTCAGCCCAGGTAAGTGCATAGTAAGAAAGACCTCCAGAAAGTCAGGATGCAAAAGATCAACAGTCTAAGGGCAAGGTCTACAAGAAGCAAACCTACCCTGCACAGATCCATCAGGAAGTGTACTTATCTAAAACTTTGCCATTGATTAGGAGGGAACCACTCTGCCCCTGGGCTTGGAGCCGTGATTAGCCTCTCTTTTCATAGAATCTACCTGTGGGGTCCCACGAATCTCGTCCTTTGCACTATGATCCTAAATTCAAAGCAGTTCCAAAATAAAGTTCTAAAGAAACAATTTACTAATTAAAAATTACAAAATGTAAGGAAAAAATAGATGCAAGAAGGTCTACAAAAACATGACAGAAATATGGACTTACAATGATTTCAGATATTGGAATTACCAGACGGAAAAAAAGTATGTTTAATATTGTAATAATTTTTTATTTCTGCTATAACAAATTACACCCAGAAGTACTATCTTAAATAAAGGTAGTGTCTTAGTAGAGCAACAAAGATTTGTTTTCTTAAAATTCTGCAGGTTCGAAGTCCAGTGCAAGAATCACCAGATTAAAGTCAAGGTGCTGTCAGGCTGGGCTTTTTTCTGGAGACTCCAAGGGGAAGTAGTTCCTTGCTCCTTCTGACTTGGCAGAGTTGAGTTCCTTATGGTTGTAGTGCAGGGTTCCTAGTTTTCATTCGGCCCTAAGTTGAAGGTTACTCTCACCTTCAACAGACCACTGGACATTTTGACTTCTGGGCCAGTTCTTCATGTCCAAAGCCAACAAAGATAGGTTTTGTCCTTTTTATATCATTTGTCTTAAATCTTTTCAGTCCACACTGCAGTGTTTCTGCTGAAATAAAGACCTCAAGACCTCTGTGTGACTGTTATAATGTATGTCATGAGGATTCATTCCATTAGACAAGATGCATATCTATTGATACTTCCACTATGAACCCTTCTCCTTTTGACATCTGCTAAGATGATTGAAGGGACCTGTGGGGTAAGTGTCATTCAAAATGAGATTGCACTGAATACTGTGAGCAGAAAGATGGACATTAGAGACTGCCTAGTCTTCAGAGCTGGAAGTCTTAAGAAAGTAAATTAGGATAAAATAAAAGAAAATTATACCTATACATATAAAAATTAAACTGAAGAATACCAAAAACAAAGAAGAGCTGTAAGAAGCTAGAGAAACAAGGTGGGGCACAGTCAAATGAAAGGCATTAGACTGCAAGGTGACTTTTAAATAGCAAAAGTAGAAACCAGAGGATATTGGGATCCATCTAGAAGATTCCATCCCTCTGCATATTTCCTACCTCATGCTCTGAACCATGCTTTCCACTTCTCTCTTCCAGGTGGGTGTTATTCTGAGGTGTCATTTGTATTTTTCTTCTTATGCTTTACATACAGTTTAATATTTCTGAAAGCCAATAAATATGAGCATAAACAATTGTATGGCTTATCTAAATATCTGTTTGTTGAATAAATATTATCTGCTCATTGCAATTCCCATTATAGACTAGCTTCTATGGGGGTATTGGGACCAAGTCCTATCAAGGTTTCTATGTACATCAATCTTTCTTGAGTTAGAAATCATATGTACAAAATCATGCCTTTCTTCTAATTTAGAAGATAAACTTTTCTCATTTGCTTATTATTTTAAAAATGTATATCTTTATAATTTTTCTATGATTTTCCAATGATTCTGTGGACTCCCCTAAATATTATAATTTCCTCAGTACTTGAAAGCACTCATCAATCAACAGGAAATTTGTTTAGTAATAAATATGTACTCACCACTCTCCATAGCACCTTTGGGAACATAAGTTTAACTGTTACAGCCGCACTGTATCATTACAATGTCACTAGAGTCTGTGTTCATTATATTTTTGTATTCTATTGCACAATTGGATTATTTTGGATTTTTTATAACTTGAGTTCATCATCATTTCTATTAGAATGAATTATAAAATAGATTTTAAGGGCTGTTGCTTTACTTTTCTGAGCGTGACTAATATAAGAAAATCTCATGACTTTTTATTTCATTAAAGTAAGAATTCTTTATTAAATAAAAGGAAATCCAAGCAGGCACAGGGGACTTAGTGCCAAATGTTCAATGGAGAATAAAATAAAATGACTGAATTTTTTCATAAAATATATATTAGCTTTATTTTCTCCCAGAATTGTATAACGTTTATATGGAGTGTTTTTTTTTTAACTTACTACTAGTGAGTAATAATCTATTGAGTTTTGCTTGATGTATAATTTTATCTGGAAAATGCATAAAAGTCTCCTGGTATTTCTTATGTGGAGGATAGAACATTACTGTCAGAATTGATTTCAAAACTGGTTTTGCAAAGTACTAGCTATGACTTCTTAAGCAAGCTATGTAACTTCTCTGAGTCATCATCTCAGCACTAAAAATTAAAAAGCTGGATTTCAAATGCAGTCACTACGGGTTTACTCATTATTTTTTAATTTTTTTACATGGCTGTAAACACAGCATGCCCATATTAGCAGAAGGCCAATGCCCTCTTCTTGAGGTCCTCTCTATCCACACTCCCATTGCCCAAGATTCCTAGATAATTACTCCATATAATACAATCTTTGCTAAGTAAATAGGAAGCCAAGAAGTCCATCCATTCTGTCACTGCACTTGGAGCTGAATAATAAACTGGTTTCCCAGTTCATTCCAGCTGGTGAGTTTTTGCTACTACGGAGTCTCCTGGCTGAAATTGACCCATGTGCACTTTTGGACTTTATCTGTCATCTAGAAGAAGCTCAGCCAGCTGTTCTTACAACACTCACCATGATGCAATAGCCAGGACAGGAAAGGCTGTCAGCTCTAGCCCTTCCTTGGGTACCTTTAAACCATAGCTCTGAGCTGGGTCAATGGCTAGTCTCTTGCCTCATGTTAACCTCTTTGGGGCTCCTGATGAATTTTCCTGCCAGCAACCTCAGTAACAAGCAGAATACCTCATCCAGTAGCTTTAAATCAAAAAGTACCCTTCTCCAAGAGCAAATAATATCTTGGAAATTTTTTAACACCTCAGTGACTCACTCTTGGGAAAGTTTGATGATCCATAATTTAGCAGGTCATAAAAAGTTTTACGATTACCTTCCCCAGGAAAATGACTGGGGGAAATAAAATGACTAGGGGCAAATAAAATGATTCAATTAAAAAGAAGTTCTTTCTAGATGACTTATTAAATTCACCAGAGATTCCTCTTCTTGGGGAGTCCTGCCTTCTCAGACACAGCACTCGTCATGTTCTGTGATGACTGAAATGCTATATATAAGTGACCATCAGTTTCCACTCTATCATGGACACTACATATTAATGTCCTCCCTTGTCCTAGATTCTTAATTTTTAGTTTTAAATGTTTATTATTGTTACTTTTCTTTTTCATATATATATGTCTCAAATGAGATTATAAAGCCTCCAAGGGAAGAGTAATGTCTTCCACATCTTTCAAGCTTCCACAGATTATTTAGCATAATGCCTTGGAGAAAAATATTAATTACTATATAATTATTGCTGTAGTGATTACTTTGAGACTGATTTTTTCCATATGTAGATAATATGATCTCTTTTAAAGTATGACTTTCTGCTGTCATACTAATGCTATCATTCTGAGCAGAAGCTTGGCAAGGAAAGGAGATGAAATTCTAATCCGGCTATTTGCATTTTGATTACTGAATCACCTATCCATCAACAACACTTAAATTACTTAGAAATTTTCTTGAACACTAGAAATAATGGCTTCTCTTCTTTCTCAGAATAGTGAGGTAGGAATACATTTATATGAGGCATAGCATTACAATGAAGAGAATTTAAATGTGAATTTTAAGTCTCTACTCACACTTATAAGAGTAGGGGCAAGCCATTTATAATGATATTTATGTGGCAAAAAGGTAAGGACAAGATTGTTATAAGGATTAAAGAAAATATGTGTCTAGGCTATTGTGGTAGGAACTCTTTAATTTAAAAAATACACATGTATTTGGAAAAAGTTGTAACATAAAAAAAAAACTTAAAATTTCACACTCCATGGATTAGCTTTCATTAACTTTTGGAGATATTTTGAGAACATATATGCATACATTTAAATATCCTATTTATTTTCTAATTTATTTTATATTGTGTTTACCTTCTAACTTTTCCACGTCAAATTTTTCAAATATATTACTTTAATGGTATTGGCCATTTCTCAATGCTATACTATACTTTTTTCCTATAGCTTAGTTAAAAAATAATTTTATTTTTATCATTAGTGCAATGTTTCCATATTTCTTTATATTTCACTGGAAAATATGCTATGAACATTTGTGTAATTCATACTTTTTGGGATTTACTCCCTTAATTATTTGCTAATTTAGTGTTTCTTTTTCCATCTAATCCTGAAATACCCCGTGCAAAGTCATGACTGAATCTAGTGTTTTGCTGAATTCACACTTGATGCTTCCTAGTCTGGTAACACTAGCATGTGCTTCAGCTGTGTGGAGGGAATCTAATGGCTGCATGTCCTTCTGTGTCCAGTTTCTGCACTCAGTTTAATTGTACTGTTCTTTCCACGGTCCACATCAAATGTCTCTTTACTGCAATGTTATGTAAATTAATAGATTTTCTAATACCAAATTATTATTTCACCCAAGAGAGAATTCTAATTCGTTTTGAAACTCAATTTGGGAGGATGTTATTACTTAGCATCTATGATCACATCTATAATTGTTTCTTTGTGTGCTTAGTTATTTTATCAGAGCTGTAATTCCAGGTTACACAATGAAAGCCATAACCTAATTTTATATTCTAGAATGCATGAGGAAAATTAAAGTTAGATATAACAGTTAAATAGTTAAATATAACAATGTAATGTCTTTATATAACTAGCTACTAGCTAATACTTTGAATGATAGAATCACCATTTAAATTTATTGTACAATTATAACATTGAGCTCAAACTAACAAGATAAAATATTTCAGGTATAAATTTTAAATTTATTATACTGGAAAATATAATTATTTAAAGGTGGGGTAGAAGGGATCTGACTTGATACCAATTCGTATGAAATAAATAGTTGTATATGTAGCAGAAGCAGAAGTGTCCTGGGTACCACTGCATGCTAGCTGCTCCTGAAGCTAGTATCAGATGACAGGGCATGGGTGATACAGAAAAAAGATGTTTCTGAGATCCGTACCAGCTGAAAACTCTATACGTAAAAGACTAGTGTTATATGTGTGAATCCTGTGGTTAAGGTCCGCACCCACTTGCCTAGTCACACTTGTCATATACAGCTGAAGCCCACTGCTTCCTCTGAAGGTGATACAGATGAAGTTCAGAGCCACTGAATTTCGCCCATGGCTTCCTGGTGTGGTTTGTCTTATGTTTAAAAAGCCACATGACCCCTTAACCCAAGTGAGGTGTTACTACCTCAGTGATAATATCACTTCATTCCATAGGGGAGCTCTTAGAAGCCTTGATCCCTAGAGTGGGCTTTTCTCTCTTCTCCCTCCCTGAGGCTCTTTGCTCTCTCACTGCTGTCTCATCCTCAGACTCTGGCAGCACTGGAAATATCTGGGATTCTGCTGCTTAGTAACCTATAGGCAAGAAGAGAGTGCTAGCAACTCTTATTCACAATCACTTCCAAGCCCCAGGGGAGGGTTTTCTCTCCACCCCTCTTACCCCTACCACCAATAAAGGATTTCAGGAAACCAGTTCTGCTTGTTTCCTAACAATGACTTTAACTCAAATTTGAGGGAGGCCCTTTTGTAACTAGGAAGGACTGGGATTTTGTTCTATCAGCCAAGGATTGTCTCCAGGGAGTGCCTGATTTAGTGTCAGCCACAGCTTGCAAAGAGACTTCCTAGGAGTCTCTGAGTGGGGTTAGGAAAGAATATTTTCCTCAAAAATTTTTATTTCACTACCCATTTAAGTGCTTTTATGGACAATTTAGAATTCTTCCCATACATTAAGGCATACCAAATGTAGTTCGTCAATTTGCTCTTTTTAGCTTTTTAATAAATGAAAACACATTCACTTTTAAAACAACCTTGGTGACTTTCGATTTTGCTTAACCCATGTCTTTGCATCATTTCAGAGATGGTTTATTCCTTTGTTCCTAACAATTTGTATAGGTAGTTATTTACTCAAGTGCCCTCAATATTTCCCAAGTTCTCTACTATGATGTAAGATTCCCACTGTGGAATTTCCTCATCTTCTTTGTAACCAGACCTAGACCATTTTCTGTAGTAGGCCAGTTAAAATACATGTGGGCACTGACATTTTCTTTTGACACAGGAATGTAGCTACAATTATCAGACAAGCTCAAGGATAAATTTGGGTGGAAATAAGAAACATAAGTACAGTATTTCTTTAAGTATTATAGTTATATATTTCATATTCTCAAATGTCCGTTCTCAAATAATTCTGTTTATAACCTTTAAATAAACTTGTGAAATAGGTAACTTGTGTAAGATCACAGAGTAATAATATAAACTACCAGGTAATATGGCTGATACTGTCAGAACATGTAAAAATGCTCTCTGAAAATATTACATTGTCAGAAAATAATGAATGCCCATCTTCCTTCAGATTACTGGGAATAAGTGGCTGATTGTGTTATATTCTTATGTTTCATCAATGGGAAAGAGATTAGTATGGGAATGAAATAAAGGCTCAAACCCTGGAAGATATCGACTTATCAATGTCTATATGTTCCTAGGTATTTCTACATACTTAGTATATTTGGAGGTTTATGAACCATGAAAAAGAACATAAAATATTTTTCTGTTCATCAAGGGTCTCAAAACCCATGTGAGGAGATAAAATTCACCTGAAGAATTTCTAGAAACATATTGTGTACTGATCACAGGAATTAAGAGAAGAAAGAGGATATCAGGGGCTGGTGTCCTCAGAGGATAGTTCTGGAAGAAATAATACATGAATTGAACTTTGAGAGAAAGGGGGCAGAGCTGGGCTCAGATCTCAGCTATTCTAGTCACTGTTAAACTTTCTTGAATGTGATTTAAGCTCTTTGAATCACATGTTTATAGTGGTAAAGTGAGCAGACATCTCACTTTATTTTTTTCCCATGTTTTTAATTGGTGTATTATAGTTATACATAATGGTGGACTTCGTTGTTTCATAATTATACATGCACACACTATAACAATATAATTTGGCCAATATCATTCCCCAGTATTTCCCCTTTTCTTCTCCTTACTACCTCTGGTCCCTCTCCTCTATTCTAGTGATCTCCCTTCAATTTTCATGAGATGCCCTCCACACACCCACCATCTTTCTTTTCCTTTTTCCTCTCCAGTTTCCACACATGAGAGAAAAGATATGAGCCTTGAGTTTCTGAGTTTGGCTTATTTTGCTTAACATAATATTCTCAAGCTCCATCAATTTTCCTACAAATGACATAATTTCATTTTTCTTTATGACTGTATAAAACTCTATTGTATATTTATACCACCTTTTTTATATCCATTCATCTGTTGATGGACACTCCGCTGGTTCCATAGTTTGGCTATTGTGGATTATGCTGCTATAACCATGGGTATGCATGTATTGCAATATTATACTGACTTTAATTCTTTAGGATAAATACAGAGAAGTGGTATAGCTGGGTATGTGGTGGTTCTATGCCTAGGCTTTTGAAGAACATCCATACTAATTTCCATAATTGTTGGACTAATTTACGTTCCCACCACTAGTGTAGATGTGTTCCTTTTTCTCCACGTCCTCTCCAGCATTTACTAACTGTTTGTCTTCTTGATTACTGTCACTCTGACTGGAGTAAGAGAAATCAGAGTGCAATTTTTATTTGCAGTGCTTACTTTAATCACTTTAAGAGTTGTGACAATTAAAAAAGATCTTTTATACAATATACCTAAAGTGCTTGTTAACTGTTCAATTCCAGGGCTCCAAACGCCCCAATATATGGTAGCTGATCCCATAGAAAGAATTTAGGGGACTCAACTGAGAGGAGTTGGTCATTTTATTTTATCTCCCAGGAGGTTGGGAGAAAACCAGCAGGTTGGGAAAAAATGAAGGCCACCTTCATCTGAGTAGGGGCAGTACATGGGATAGGTTGCATGCCCACTGCACAGATGGATTTCTTAAGATGTTTTTTGAGAACAATCTTTTACTGTATAATGAGGTCACTCTGTTTTAAACCCCACCTAAACAGGGTAAGGCGACAGCTAAGTGGCCAGTTTCCTTTCTGTTTCCTTCATTATCACATTCCTCTCGAGTTCTTCTTATCTCACCCTCAAGAACAATTAAGCCTTCCCAAGCAAACTTGTGTTTACCCCATCAGTAACCAAAAAAGGCATTTAGTTGTTTTTACTATTTAATTACTTTCATTTCTCTTTCTTCTCTTTGAGATAGATAAAATCCAGATATATAAAAGATGGAAATTACAACATTTCGGCAGGCAAAAGAAAAACATTGTAAACCAAAACACTAAAATAATAGATACAGACTGCCCTGATTGGTCTATGGAGTAGGGGAAACAGTAAGTTTTTGATTTCCAGAGACAACCTCTATGTTACTTTCTATCTGTATTTACAATTATTTATTACATCTTGTCTTCTCTGTCTTGAGTTATAATTATTTATTTATATTATTAGTTTTTAAGTTATAGCTTGTTTTTGTTTTGTCCTCCATATAAGCTTTGTTAAAGTTCCCTGCTTAGAGATATTTAACAAATGCTATTCTTTTTTAACTTTATTAAATAAATATCTGTCAGCACCTACTACATGAATATAGTCAGACTATATGAAAAATGCGAATCCAGGACATGAGGCACTTTGGATTTAGACATCAAAGTTTGAAATTCATAAGATAAAAATAATGCCTTGTTATTCTCTGCCCCTCTAAATTATGCTTCACTCTGATACCAGATTTCTACACTACTGCCCATCCCTAATTCTGGCTTCAACTCTATCATTCTTTGTAGAGAATAAGCCAAATGGGGTTGTTCCTTATCAGTTTCTATATGTGGCTTCCTCTTCCTGTAATAACTCCCTATTTGCTACCTGAAAAACTGGTAGCAAACAGACAAGAGTGGTTGGAACGTGAGGTGAAGGGGATAATTCTATAGATGGGGCCTACTCTGCTGACCCCTCATACACTTTCTTTTAAAAAGCAATTTGCCTGAGGCCAGTCTGGACCTGTCCTGCCTTAAGTCAACAGGATATGTTGTCCTCAGCAAATAGCTCCTCACCAACAAGAATACAAATCACCCTGAAGTGGGGGACTTTTGTGACCCTTATACAGACCAAACTCCAGGACTCAGGAAGACAAAGTAATTAGAAGCAAAATTTACTAACCATAAGATTGTAAGGACAAGTTCCCATTAGAACTTGGTAAGCCTGGGTCAAGGTGACCCAGAGTGGCCTTTGGATCTTTATCATGTTAGAGTAATAGTAAAATTTACACCCCCAAGAGTTTTGTTTGGGTACCTGTGTTTGCAGTGGGGACTTGGAATTTTGATGCAATCCTGCTGTTAGTTGAAAGTCAAAAGATAGCCCTGGAAGGGACTCTGTGGAAACTTCTCTGGGACCCCCAATAAACCTGAAGGGTGGGAAGGTGATACACTTTCTTTCTCCTCTGGGGAAGGACTCATTCTCTCCCTTTTTCCTTTGAGAGTTGCCCTATGTCCATTTTTCATTCCCTTCTAATAAATTCTGGCCTGCTACTATGTGTGACAGGATTGAAATCCTTTCAGTGGAATTACAAAAACCTGGAGTCTAAGAACTCCCATGGCCTCTTAGCTCTGTGGCAGGCCTCTGTCTGCAAAAGAAAATATCTACTCTTCTTCCATCACTCAGGTGAATGAAACTTTCTTAATCTTCATTCTCACCCCTGCAGGGGAACAACTCTGGTCTATTCGCTCTACTTCCTCTGAATCTGGTACTTAATCATATCATAGCCCCTATAACATGTTACTGCATCCATTTATTTAAAGTCTTCCCAGGTAGACTAGAAATTTGAACGCTCAGGGTATGGTAAAGAGAAATCTTGTATGAGTACTTTTAGTTCATTTTCTTACATGCATCTAATATGTGTTCCATATATCACTTACTCAGATGTGCTTAAAACCAGAACATCTTCAGGATCTTGACAAAATAAGAAATTTGGTTTAAAATCTCTATGGTTGTACAATAGAATATAAACATGCTCTTTAAGCACTGCTTTCAGTGAATATTTTTTAGTTATGCCTGTAAGAGACAGCAACATTATTTTTGTACTGCTGAAGTGCTTTGAGAGTAATGCTCTGGTGACAGCATCAACAAAATACAAAGGCCAGTTTGTTTTTATATCTAAATGGGGGATTGTTGGTGAAGAGCTGTGCCAGCCAGTACAGAGTGGAATAGTGTTTTATTCCTCTCAAGATAGATAGATTGCTGAATTGCCTGAGTTCCTGCTGTTTTATAGCCTGCCCCTTGAATTTGAAAATGAATAACTATCCTCTTTTTTCCTTGAATGGCTGATGAGAAACTGTATAATTTAAATGAAACAGTACTAATAAATTTTTTTATTAAAAATACACTCACCTAGTATTTTACCCAAATGCTTTATTGTCCAAAATATTAAATATTATTTATTAAATATTGTAGGTTTTTAAAAGTAAATCATATCATTATTAAAATGGAATAGACTACTTACTAACATGTTACACCTTTAAAATAGTTTTCCTTTAAATTAATTACATCATTGGTGAAACCGTTATTTGAGAGGCTTGGCTGAGAGATAATTTTATAAAATTAACAAATTTCTTTTGAGTGGTTAAAAGTTTCTTGTAGGGGATAGGAAAGAAAGAAAGAAAGAAAGAAAGAAAGAAAGAAAGAAAGAAAGAAAGAAAGAAAGAAAGAAAGAAAGAAAGAAAGAAAGAAAGAA